>JAABOM020072692.1:0-82655 GCA_011800125.2 Solanum clarkiae | reverse complement strand
TGAATGTATGTATATGATGTTCTCTATATAGTGTTGGAATATGACCATGCCCTACTAGGAGGTTGCATGCCCGGTAACCTTGTCAAGGGGTTCGTACCTTCATAACCTATCGGGGGTTTTGTACATCGACACCACGAGTGGTAGGGTGTGACTATCCATGAACCTATTTGGGGGTTTATACCTATCAACCTATCGAGGGGTTTGTACTCCGGCACCACAGGTGGTAGGGTGCGATGATCCACCAACCTATTGACGGGGTTTGTACCTCAATCACCAAGGGTGATAGGGTGTGATAATCCATCAATAGTCTAATCGTCTCTTCTTACACATATGTTATGCTCTATACAAGCATGTTTTACTTCAAGTATCATTCATACATCTCATATTGTTAGTATGCTATTCATTGCTTATGATTATACATTTTGCTTATGTCATCTATATCTTGTTGCATTGCATCCTACATACTTATTACATGCAAATGTATTAACATATATTCTATGCCAATATGATGTTACCAAGTAGGAATAGGAGCACTGCTTGATCATCCTCCTCCTCCACGTGGTTAGTTCAATTGTCCTACAAGCTTATTGATGAGTCTTTCATTTCGTGGATGTTACTTATGTTCACTTGCTATGTATTAAGACTATCTTTGTTTGGTTATGTACTGACTATGAGAGTGAGCCCGGTTGCTTGTCTTGGCCCCTGCTCTTATCTATGTAGAAGAGGTATTGTTGGACATGTTATGTATCTATGTTATGAGTCTTGACTCTCTTCTTTCTTGATGTTATGATATGAAAGTTCATCCTTAGTCCCAATTCCCTTGTTTATGCTTATTTCTCGTTGTCATTTTAATTACTTCCGTGACCAAGGATGTGTAATGATATGCTAAGAAGATTGTTTGGGGTTTCTTCGGGTTCCCCATTCGCTGGTCACGTATAGACCCTAGGCTTAGGTCGTGATAAAAGTCAACTTTTGCCTAACTGACCTACCAAATGTGATAGTTGATCCCTTATTCCAATTGTTTGAGCTTTTCATGTACCTAGTCTTTCTTTACACCTAACTAGCCTAACCTTGTTTTATGAAATACCTTGATCTTGGACCTGGTCTATCCTTGAACATATGAATCTTTATTGAGGCTAAAAACCTAAGTTGAGGGTGGGTACAAATAATGGCCCCTAGTTTGGGGAATAGATATTGTATGATTCACCTCAGGCTAAAAGTCTAAGTCGAGGGTGGCCTTTATTATGGTAAAGCAATAAAAATGAGGTGTTTAATTGGGAAAGAAAGAAATGAGGAAATCATGTGTCGGGTGAGAAAAAGAAAAGAAAAGTTACCTCAGATTGAGGATAATAGCAAAAGTAAATTAAAAAATAAGGCACAGCTGAAAAATAGAAAGAACGCACCCGAAAAAAGCTTGGAAAAAGAGAATGAGCGCGGATTTAGTGAAAATGGTTGAGTTTTGAAGGTAAGAGTATTAATAAACATGGTTTAAGGATAGCTTTTAGTCACTATTTGCCTAAAATGCAATACCAAAGCTCCATGAGCCTATATTATAAGTCATTAAGTCCTAAAGTGATCCAAATCCACTTTGTCATCAATCTGGAGGTTGAGTATAGAGGCAAGCCTATGCTATTAGTTTTTGCATAAATTTCATTTGTGAGAGTGAGAATGCTTGCGCAGTGCCTATTGAGTGAGAAAGAGGGACTTCTTTTTTGTGAGGGCATTTACACTGCGTGATTGGCATATGACTAATTTAGTGATTGTGGATTGCTGATACTCCTTTACTTATCATATTTGGATTGCCGAATACCTCTTGGTGTTTTGGCTTGCTTAGTAGCTTTACAATCAGGTATTGAAAGTGAGAGTTGGGGTACGTGATTAGAATTAAATGATGTATCTGCAATTAGAGTAACTACTATGTGTTTCTCGTTCTCTGCTTAGATTGAGTCGTCGCTTGAGGACAAGAAATTGTTCAAAGTTGAGAGTGTTTATGTGCTATCATAATACGGCACATTTGGTACCTAAAACAAAGGATTTTGTGAGTTCTTAAAGCAACTTTTTATGGATTTTATGTGTTTTGATGTTATTGCAGAAAAGATAGGTTGGCATGATTTTAGAAGAAAATTGCAGATTTTTCTTATGTGCAGGACATATGAGCCTTCCTATGAGTCATCGCCCAAACTACGAGTCGTAGGGTGATCTCGTAGCAAGAAATAGTGAGCAAAAATAAAAAATCTACTAAGTGGAACTCAGTCCTACGAGGCCACTCTATGATTCGTAGGTCTCACTACGACTTGTATAGGTGGGTTCACAGCAAGAAACAGAGAGCTAGGAGTTTGGACCAAGAACTGAAGGCCTAGACTAAGGGAGGAGCATACGAGTCGTAGCCCAAGCAACAACTTGTATCAATGGGTCGTAATAGTCAAGTTCAAAATGCAAAGTGCCTATCACAAAACCCTGATTATGACTCGTAGGTCACCCTACGAGTTGCACCTGTGCGACGTACCTATTGCTAGTTGTCTTTTCTATTTAATTTTTAGGGTTAAATTGTAAATAGTATAAATACTTAATGTTAAGGTGTTAGAAAGAGGAAGTTGAGACTTGATTAATTTAAGATTCGATTTGAATATTCTCTCTAGGATATTTCCAGGGTTTAGTGTAGATTTCAACTTTTACTTTGACGACCCACTTTTGGGGATTGTAAAATCAAATTGTACTCATTTCTCTGTTATTCCAATCTTGTGATTTGCAACTTGTGGTGCTCTTATTCTTAGTTTGTTTTGGGTAAATTCTCAGCTATTTCTTCTATTTGCATTGTTATTGATTTTTCCTTAGCCATGAATAGCTAAGTACCCACAACTTGGAGTTGTGGGAACAATGAGTAGTTGACTTGAATTAACCTAGAATTTGTGAATTTCTTTGATTGGGGTTTTGCATGTATTGTTTATTTTCCTTTATTTTGATTGATGTTTGGTGATGGCCAATACTAAACCCTGCCTACTATCATGATCCCAACCAAGGTAGTGAGAATAGGAAAAGGGAACTAAATGACAACATTTGATTAATGTATTCTCGTCTAATCAACCAAACCTAACCAAGGGGAGGTTGACTGGGATAATGGGTAATGGTTAGTTAACACACCATGGTTGCCAAATATGTGTTATGGTGAAATTCGACCTTCACCTTCACATGAGGGTTGGAAGAACCTAAGTTATCTTCCTACATGCGCATTCGCAATTAGAGTTATGTTGTCTAGGGTAATCGAGTTAAACTAATCATGGGGAACACAATTCTCAAGTTTTTCCTAAAATTGAGTGTCTTCCCGCGTAGTTAGTATAGTGTTTATTTTTAGTTTTGTTCTTAAATCACAAACACCCCCTAGTTAGAGGTTTTAGTAATCGATGCTTGAAATGTTTATTGGTGGATCTCTATAATCAAGCCCAGCATTCCCTATGGATTCGACCCTAACCTCTAGATAGGTTAATTGATGACAGCGACCCTTTCTTATTGGAGTGTGAACATTATAACTTTTACACTTGACTCAGTCCCGTATTGTGAATGAGTTTTCAAAGTGTTTCTTGAGTATTTGCCTAGAGTCCCTCCTGGTAGGGAGATTGACTTGGAGATTGATGTTCTCCCCGATACTCAACCTATCTCTTTTCCACCTTATAGGATGTCCCCTACTGAGTTAAAGGAGTTGAAAAACTAGTTGAAGGATTTGCTAGAGAAGGGATTTATTAGGCCAGGTGTTTCTCGTTGTGGTGTTCCTATCGTATTCGTCAAAAACAAAGATAGGTCCCTCAGAATGTGGATTGACTATTGCTTGTTAAATAAGGTTATGATCAAGAAAAAGTATTCCTTTCCAAGGATAGATGACTTGTTTGACCAACTTCAAGGTGCCACTGCTTTCTTAAAGATAGACCTTAGATCAGGCTATCACCAGTTAAAAGTGAGAGAATGTGACATCGGAAAAATGGATTTCTAAACTTGATATGGTCATTTGAGTTTTTGGTAATTTCCTTTAGGTTAGCAAATGCACCTGCAGCCTTCATGGACTCGATGAACAAAGCATTTAGATAGTACCTTGATATGTTTGTAATTGTGTCGATGATATTTTGGGGTATTCCAAAGATGAAGAGGAATATGCTAATCACCTTAAAATCGCCTTGCAAATGCTCAAGTATAATCTGTTATACACAAAATTTTTGAAGTGTGAATTTTTGCTCAAGCCTATGCTGTTTCTAGGCCATAAGTCTCAGGTGATGGTAGTCGAGTAGCATCCAAAAGATTGAGGTAGTTAAGAATTGGCCTAGAAAAACTTCTCTGACTGACATAAGTAGTTTCTTGGGATTAGCAGGCTACTGCCGTAGATTTTTTGAAGGACTTTCATCCCTATCCTCGCCTTTGAGGATGACTCAAGAGAAGGTCAAGTTTTTTTAATGGTCCGATAAATGTGAGAAGAGTTTCCAAGAGTTAAAAATAAGGTTGACTGCTGCACCATTGTTGACCCTACCTGATAGAATTGAGGATTTCGTAATATATTCTGATGCATCTACAGTTGGATTGGGTTGTGTGTTGATGCATAGGGGAAAAGTGATAGCATATGCTTCAAGACAACTTAAGGTTCATGAGAGGAATTATCTGACTCATGATTTTCAGTTAGCAGCTATGTTGTTTGCTCTCTAGATTTGATGCCACTATTTATATGGAGAACATGTTGAGGTCTTTATGGACCTCAAAAGCCTGCAATATGTCTTTACCCAGAAAGAGCTTAATTTGAGGTAGAGGAGATGGCTTTAATTGCTCAAAGATTATGATATGAGCATCCTCTACCATCCAAGTAAAGCTAACGTGGTTGTTGATACTCTTAGCAAGTTATCCATGGGAAGTAGCTCCCATTTCTAGAAGGAGAAAAAGGAACTAGATAAAGAGGTTCACAAACTGGTGCAGTTAGTAGTTCAACTAGATGAATTAGGTGTGGGTGGAGTTATTGTGTATAGTTGGTCTGCATCATCCCTTGTTGTGGAGGTGAAGGAGAAGCAAGACACAAGACCCCATCTTACTACTATTAAATGCAAATGTGCATAAGCAGAAAGTTATGGCTTTCACCAAAGGGGGAAGATGGATTGTTGAGATATCAAGACACATTGTGTGTTCCAAATGTTGATGACATATGTGAAAGAATCATGGAGGAAGCTCGCAACTCTAAATATTTGATATATACAGGCTGAACTAAGATGTACCATGACTTTAGAGAAGTCTATTGGTGGAGTGGGATGAAGATAGATATTCTAGAGTTCGTTTGTAAGTGCCCGAATTGCCAACATATAAAGGTTGAACATCAAAGGCCATCTGGATTAGCTCAAAACTTTGAGATTCTAGAATAGAAATGTGAGATGCTCATCATAGACTTCGTCACAGGCTTACTAAGGTCCCATAGATAACATGATTCAGTTTGTGCGATAATTGACAGGATGAAAAAATTTACGCACTTCTTGGTAGTAAAGACAACTGACGCTATAGAGGATTATGCCCGGCTATACATAAAAGAGATTGTTAGACTGCATAAAGTTCCCTCGTCCATTATCTCAGATTGGGGAGCTCAATTAATACTAAATTTTGGAGATTCGTTCAGAGAGGCTTGGGTTCGAAAGTCAACATTAGTACTGCCTTCCACACACAGACTGATGGCCAGCCAGAGCGCACTATTCAAACCTTAAAGGATATGTTGAAGGTCTGCATCATTGACTTCAAAGGTAATTGGGATGACCATTTACCTCTGATTGAGTTTCCCTACAATAGAAGTTTCTATTAGGGTATTCAAAGGTTCCATGTGAGGCACTTTATGAGGGAGGTGTATATCACTGATTGGGTTGTTCAAGGTGGGTAGGGAAAAATAGATTGGGCCTAACTCGATTCATTAAGATATGGAGAAGTTGAAGATCATATGGGAGACATTGAAGACTACATAGAGTTGAAATCCAACATTGACATTAGGAGAAGAGACATAGATTTCGAGTTTGATGATGAGGTGTATTTAAAGTGTCACCCATGAAGGATGTGATGCAATTTGGGAAGGAAGGGAAGTGGAGTCTGAGGTACGTTGGTCCATACTATGTTTTGAAGAGAGTGGGTAATGTAGCTTATGAATTAGAGCTACTATAAGAGCTAGTAATCATTCATCCAATCTTTCACATTTCTATGGTTATGAAGTATTTGGGAAACCCATACTTGGTTGTGCTTGTTGAAATTATTGGATTAAAGATAGCTTGTCCTATGAATAGGTTCCAATCTAGATTTTTGATCATTAGGTTCGCAAATTGAGGACCAAAGAAATAGCCTCGGTCAAAGTCTTGTGAAGGAACTAATCTGTTGAAGAAGTCACATGGGAAGCCAAGAAAGACTTGAAAGCTAAATATTGCATCTATTTGTGCCTGATGATGAGAACGTCTAAGGTAATGCCCTTACCCTTGATGTGCATTGAGTTGTCTATCCTAGAGTTGATGTTTGATTGTCTAGAGAATTTGACTACTTGATTGATCGATAAAATGAATGTTAACTATTATTCATGCATGGAGTCCAACTTTAGTTACTATGTATTCGAGGATGAGTGATCCCAAAGGGGAGATAATGTTACACTAGATAAAATTACTAAAATATCTCTAGATGAAAGATGCTCGTATAACGCATCTTTCCAAATGTTTTTAGCAAATCTAGGGTAAAAAATGTGATCAACACAAAACATTGTGTGGAAAAATGGTCTTCATTAAATTTTAGAGCAACCAGATCGAAAAATAATATTTGAGGTAAAAATGCAATTATAGAAGAGTGTGCGACAGGGCTGTATCGTGGACTTGTTGCGGATTTACACTTAATTGTGGTCCCAATATGAGATTAGAAAATCATAGAACTAGCTCACCGACCTGTTCCACTGAAGTTAAAAATTTTAATTATTCGAGGGGCATTTCAGACTTTTTATCACCCCTCCTAAGCTTAATCCACGATCAATACATGCCATTTTTTGCGTAAAAAAGATTTTTAAACCCATTCTAAAGTCTCTTATGCTAAAACTAAGTGAGGATTTTGAGAGAAGAAGAGAAGAAAACCTAGGGTTCAAGGGATTATGGTCAAATTCTTGCAAGGTTGAGTGTCTTCCTTCATTCCAAGTAGGTAAGGTTAACCTAAATCATGAAATTGTTCTTCCATATGCCCCATGATTGTGATTGGATGAGTTATGATGACATTGATGTTCCCATGATTGCATTCTTTGGGAACTTCTATAATATTTAATTTATTTTGCTTGTAATGTATAATTGATGATTTCTATAAACATATTTCTTGAACAAATGATTTTGAATTCCTATTTTGAGCACAAACCTTAGGTTTTTATTTATAAAAAATTGAAAGAAGGAACTTAGGAGATGATTCTAGAGTATCGACAACATAAATATGCATGTGATTATGATTGTGATCATAATATGAGAGTGCTAATGATGATGTTGATGAAACTTGATGTTTTTGGAGTCTTTAAACGTCATGAGCTAATCTTAATATAATATTCCTAACGAAAGAGTTGATGGTTAATGTGACAAACTGAGTTAACAAATGTCCAATCAGACTAGTTAGAAGAGTTAACCCAATTATTGATGTCTTATGAGTATGTTGAGTCCCGGGAGAAGTATTGAGCACTGAATTGATTAAAATTAAACAACAAACTCAAACTCAATAACTATGTGGCCAGTGTAGGCAAGGATTGAACCATAAAGTTAGATGTTTCCCTAGTATCGGAAAAAGAGGACTTGATGTTATTACTTGTGGGTCCACTGATGGGATGTCCTTTACCCTAGCAATGTACTATATGGATATGGCAATGACACTGCTTTATTATATCATCACTGACTTATAGGTAATGATTGTCAGTTAGAGAAACTCCTAGATAGGCCATGATGGGATCCTAATGTAATGATTAAGTTCCTTATCTTTTAAGTTGAGTCTCTTGAGTTGAGTCGATGTTTGAGATGTGTTGATGTTTGAGTTGATTATCTTTGTGTATGTCCTTTCCTTTCTAGCTATTTTACATACTTGTACAGTCCATGTATTGACATCCATTTGTGCCCTCATCTTTTCATGATGCAGAGATAGGTACTCGAGATCATCAATAGGTGCTTCATTGAAGGTCTTATCTTCATATAGCTGATTGGTGAGTTCTCCCCTGCATTTGGAGGATATCACTTATATCTTTTTTGTTTTTGAGTTAATTTTATTTTCATTTGTAAAAGTCATGGACCTGTCATTTCCACCATCTAGACATGTAGAGATAGAGAGAGGTGTAACATACTAGAAATTTTGAAGTGAAACAGGTCATCAGACCTGGTTCAACAAGAAGGTTTACAAGCTCCCATAGACCAGGTCGTAAAAGGTGTTATAGAAGTTGAAGAAATTTTGATCAAGTATGGAAGAGAGTTTACGAGATGGAACATGACCCATAACAGGCTTCATGAGTCATCTGTCAAGTTATGGAACAAGATTAGAAACCTATAATTTTGGTCCAGGTTCTACGAAGGGGAATACGACTCATAACCTGTTCCATGAGTCTTCTGATGGATCATAGAATGAGAATCAGAAACTGATAATTTTTAGCTACTTTCCACGAAAGAGGACCACGACCCGTAACCTATTTCACGAGTCATAAAAAGAGGTTTCGTAGTCCACTTTGGCAATTTTTCTTGAGGTGTAATTTTGTATTTTCCCACCTTTCTTACTTAAAACCCACGATGTTTTGGACTTATTTTAGATAGATTTTATCAGTACCCTTAGGGTATTACTCCTCAAAAATACTTAAAGACTTCAGAGAGCATCAAAGAAGGGGAGAAACCTTGGGTTCCAAGCACGTGAGTAGGGATTCTTTGAAGGTTGATTGTTCTTCTATTTTCATGTACGTAAGGCTAACCAAAACATGGATTATGTTCTTCCATGTGTCCTATACATTTAATTGATAGAGTTGTGATTGAGTTGAGTCTCTAATGCATGTTTTTTCAAGGTTTTCTTAAATTCTAATGTAGTTCTATATAATCTTGCATGACTTGATATGTTTACAAATTAAATACTCAAAATAGACGATTTTGTGTTACTATATGAAACCTAGCTTGAAATCTTGCTATTTTTACAAACTTTCTTTAATTGAGCATGCATGAGTATGAGTTGAGCCTAGAGAGCCTATGAAATCACTAAATGATAAAACTCCACTTTTGTTCCCTGAATGATATGAGTTAGAATAATGCATGATAGAGTCTCCATGAGCCAAAATTTGAACCATAAATTAATGTAACCAAAGAGTCGATAGTTGATGTGGTAATTTGATTTGAGAAATGTCCAGATGAGGCTAGTTGAATGATAATGATTGTCTCATGAGCATTGAGTCATGGGAGAAGTATCGAGGACCAAAATGAATAAGAGTAAGCCCAACCCAAACTCATTAACTATGTTGCCAAGAATAGGTGAGGACTAAAGCATTTCATCAGATGTTCCCTATTGATTGGAAGTCCCTGAAAGAATAGTGGACTTGATTGACTGGATCCATTATAGATTCAATTCGTTCTTTACCAGACAAGTATTGAACAGCTATGGAAACCTCACCGAGATTGTTGTACAATCACAAGCTCATAAGTGATTATTTTCGGATATGAGAAACTCCTAAATAGGTCCCAAACTGATAGTACTTTGATTGGATTGGATTGATTTGCATTGTATTTATTGATCATTGTCTAAACTTTACTCTTGCTTTACATAGACATTTGACATTTTGATTGAGTATTCTTGAGCTATTGTTATTCTACCTTTATCTGTTTCACTCGATCACTTTACATACTAGTATATTCCATGTATTGACATTTATTTGGGCCTGTATCTTTTCATGATGCAGAGACAAGAGTTAGAGATCATGAGTGGATGCACCATTGAGGATCTATTCGTATCTAGTTGATTGGTGAGTCCTCCCCTACTTCCTATGGATGCTCATTTAGATTTCATCTAGCTTCGATTTATTACTTTAGCTGTTTTGATTTGGGTAGCCATGGCCTATCATGGCACCATCTAGACAGTTTAGTTAGAGACTTCATAAAATAGATTTGGGATTGATGATTTGGATATTTTCTGACTAGTTTCTTTCACACTAGTCCTGTTAATTTGTTATTATTATCTTTATTTGAGATTCTCCACCTTTATTCGTCTTTAGTCTTTCGTTGATATTATAAATGTTGATTGAATAAATGCCTCATAGCCTCCTAATCATAAGTGTGGTACACAACACACCCATAAGGAAGACTCTACTAGGCACAACATTATGGACTCCCTACAACATGATTTGCTCTGATACCATATTTGTCACGCCCTAAAAAGAGGGGAGGCATGACTGGCACTCAATATCGTTATTGGCTGAGTAAGCCATTAAAATGCTAGTTAACTAAACTAAGGACCAGAAGAAAATCGGGTAGCATAATGTCTAAAAAACTAAGTCTCGACCGTTTAGGCCATGACCTAGTAAATAGCAAATCATGTACATCAAAATAGGTAAAACAAAACGATAAAGTACTAGCTAGCCGACAAGGCTGCAACAACAGATGTACAGGCACACATTGTATATACATGCCAATCCTATGACTGGACAATGAAAGGCATAAAAGAACCAATCTAAAGTAACATATCCATAATAGCCTCTAAAAGAACCACTAATACTGCTGGGACAGGGCCCCAACTATACCCAACTATACAACAAAAAGTAAGCATCCTGTGAAAGTTCCAGGAAGAGGTGGATCTTACCAACACATAGCTGAATTGGGCTACTAGTGGAAGGGTCAATCAGAGTCCCTACCTAAACCTGCACACATGAAATAATATGCAGCATCCTCAAGCAATAGGAAATCAGTACGAATAAACATGTGCTAGTATGTAAGGCAGAAAGTAAAACTATAGATAAGACTAGTAAAAAGGGTAATAAAAATACCACCTATAACCAAAACTCAAGTAACCTTAATGGTCAATATTCAACCTCCTAGTGATCAAATATGCATGGTATGCTTGAGTATCGCACGTTGTGAATACATAAGTATAGATGCAAATGCATGACATATCCAACCAAATGCTAACAATGGTGATCCTTTTTGGTAGCTAACCAGCATCATATTTGCCAGTCAGTGGCCATCTGTACCATATACATATATATATAATCATTTGGGCAAATAGGTCTCATACCTCCGATTCGAAGTCCATGCATAAAGTGTCATGTATGATATGAATATTGAATGCACATAGTAGGTATAGCATAAATTTAGCCAATCTTAGCTCATTAGTACACTTATCCTCATAACATCATAACAATTTTCGTAGCATATACACATGACACGTAGGATTTTACATGTCTTTTGAATAAGTTTGACAACTTAACTCAACATTTAGAATGAGGCCATAACTCTAAAAATGTTCATAAAGGTACTGTACGTAATATTTACACTTGGTCCCGTGTCAATTAGTAAAAGAAAGTATTTAAACAGAATCAAGTGCCTTAGTAGTTTAAATAGGAGTATTACGATAGAGATTATTGGAAATCAATGTGTTACTTTCTAAATGCTTAAATTATATTCTTTGTATGGAAGAAGGACTGATTATGAATACTATATTTTCTTCATAATATACATTTATATTAATGACACTACACCAAGAAGAGAAACACTTCGAACATATGAAATAGGTAGCCAGGAAAACCGACAAAATGATATATAGATATTGAATGTCCAATTTAAGCGAAACGAATGGAACTTCAACATAATATCCTCACCAAAATAGCTCAGCTACAATCCCAATATCTTTCACAGAAGGTCTTTCTAGCAACAGAATAGTAAGATATTGCATTTGACGTATTCGGAAACTTTTCAGATTTCGTGTGAAAAGGAGGGATTGAGCTTAGCCTTAATATGCCTTTCCAATGGACATTCTATTGCACAAATTTTCTTCACGAGAATTGTTATTTACATCTTAAGCTTCACAACAATTATAAATACGCAGCTCAAAGACACCTATAAATAGCCCAGAATTCAGCATTAATGACCAGGTTCGCCAAATAGTATTTACGCGAGGAGATGTCCATAAAACTTCATAAAATTGACCATGAAAGATCCCCAAAATTATTACCTGAACACACCAACTGTAAACAAAGAATAACGAGCAAAACACCACTTTTTTACAGTCCAAAAACATCCCCAAACATAGCTAATCGAAGGGGAAAACAATTGCAAAGCATGAGGCACATATTTCTAGGCATGGGGATGAATTTTAATGATAAAAACGTTGAAAACTTACTCAAATCACCTTGGTACCTTTAGGGAACATTATCTTTGATTTATATGCTCTTTTGGGACGAAATGGAACTGATTTGAGCTTTAACAAGCTCAAATTAGCTGACATCTAGGTGGAGACCCGATTTCCTGCTCCGGTAGTCACAGTAAAACTGTCATAAATTTTTATTCTGAGGTCAGTTTGATGCGCGATTTTGTGCTCTATGAACTAAACTCATAGATCTTCAATTTGATAGGTCATAGACCTTCTAAATGCTTATATTGTGAGAGGTATGGCCTGATACATTTGACCAAAATTTAAGAATGATTTCTTAAGAAACTTATGGTAACTTTGGCCAACCTTTATTTTGCAACTTTCTTGATTCCAAATAGTAATGTATGACCTTTGTGCTACTAAAATAACCTTTAAAAATCCATTATTAGCAAACTATACACTTTTAGTCTCATCCAAAAAGTGAAACCTAATTTAAACCTTTCAAAAGGGCGAGGTGCCACTCGGGCCATTTCTTTAATCCCAAATATGTATTTAGGGTATTCCTTTGGCTTAAAACATTAGGTCCTTGACATTACCACTTACTGACAGCCTTGCTATTCTTAGATTCTATCCAAAATCATATATGTCATAAGACATGCCACCTTATATATATATATATATATATATATATATATATATATATGTATATATATAGGGTCTCACAGTCTCCTCCCCTTAAGAACATTCAACCATGAATGTATCAAGACAACATCTTGGTTGCACTACTATCTCTTAAAATGTGATTTTTGAGGATATACCTTTTATTCCTCAAATCCATAAACAACTTCAAAAAAAATTGTAATTACTAAGCTTTGTATAGCTATCCCGTAACGACCCATATAAACTATACTCCCAACCCATTTAAAATTTAAGTTATTATAGAAAGATGAATGCCAACTTTTAAAATATGACTCACCTTAATTTTTAATTAGCTGAGGGTTCTTCTTCATTATTACCTCTTCTGCTTCCCAAGTTATTTCCTCAATATTGTTGTTCTGCCATAATACTTTCACGGAGGCCACTTCTTTATTTCAGAGCTTTCTCACTTCTCGGTCTAAAATAGTCACTTCCACCTCATCATAATACAAGCCTTTAGCAATGTGGATATCCAAAATATGAGTAATGCGTGAAGGATCTCCAATGCACTTCTGGAACATCGATACATGAAACACCTGATAGGCTTCTCCCAATTCTGAAGGCAAATCAAGCCCGTATGCGACCTTGCTAATCCTTCGAGTAATTTTATACGGCCCAACATTCCTAGGACTGAGCTTTCCTTTCTTTCCAAACTGTATGATTCCCTCCATAAGTGATACTTTCAAGAAGACCCAATCTTCTACATCAAACTTTAAGTCTCGTGTCGAACATATGTATAAGACTTCTGCCGACTATGGCTATTTGTAGTCCATCTCTAACAAGTCTCACTTTGTCTGTTGCTTGCTGAACTACATTAGGGCCTAGGAACTTTGCCTCCCCAACCTTAAACGAACCGATCAACGACCTACATCTTTGCCCGTATCGTGCTTCAGAAGGCACCATTTGAATTCTAGATTGGAAGTTGTTGCTATAAGTGAACCCAATAAAAGGTAGATGATCATTCTAGCTTCCTTTAAAGTCTAGCACATAGGCACGTAACATATTGTCAAAGGTATAGGTGGTACACTCTGCCTGCCCATCAGTTTGCGGATGAAAAGTGGTGCTGAGATTTACCTAAGTGCTCAGACCCTTATGAAAAGACTTCCAAAAATGTTCTATAAATTGAGCCCCTTGATTAGAGATAATAGATAATAGAACTCCATGAAAGCAAACAATCTCTTAAACATAAGGATTAGCATAATCATCCGCTGAATATGTCATTCTTACTGTCAAGAAATGAGGAGATTTTGTCAACCTATCAAAAATTACCCAAATAGAATAATACTTGCGTGGAGTATGAGGCAAACCAGTGATGAAGTCCATATTTATCATTTCCCATTTCCATAGTGGAAGCTTAATATACTGAGCTAGGCCTCCAGATCTCTGATGTTCTGCCTTAACTTACTAGCAATTGGGACATTGCGCTACCATCTCTGCAATATCCTTTTTCATGCCATTCCACCAATAGATTTGTTGAAGCTCCGATATATTTTTGTCGCTCCAAAATAGGCTGAATATCTAGAATGATGGGCCTCAGAAAGAATATTGACACGGAGTCCTCCAATTTCTAGCACACATAAGCTGCCCTGGTACTTAAGGACTCTATCTCTAGTTATTTTAAATGAAGGATGTTGTTGTTGTGGAATGCTCTCCCTCAGTGTTCTAAGCACCGGATCATTGCACTGTCGTTCTTTTACTTCTAGAACAATGGAAGATTCTATTGTACTTTGAACAATTGCACCTCTATCCTTTGTATCCACCAATTGCTCTTGCAAACTGGCTAGCTGACAGAGGTCTTTTGTCATTTCAACCTTATCAACTTCAACATGGCTTAGACTTCCCATGGACTTTCGGCTAAGTGCAGCAACAACAACATTAGCTTTACTAGGATGGTATAAAATGTCGACATCATAGTCTTTTAATAATTCTAGCCACCTCCTTTGCCATAGGTTCAACTCCTTTTATTTAAATAAATATTGGAGTCTCTGGTGGTCGCTAAAAACATCAACATGACCTCCATATAGATAATGTTACCAAATCTTTAGGGCAAAAACAACTATAGCAAGCTCAAGATCATGGGTAGGATAGTTTTGTTCATACTTTCGTAACTATCTGGAAGCATATGCAATAACTCTACCATGCTGCATAAACCTAGTCCAATTCTCGAGGCATCACAATATACAACATAGCCTTTGGTTCCATCCAAAAGAGCCAAGATAGGTGTGGTGATAAGCCTTTTCTTTAGCTCTTAAAAACACTGTTTGCATGCTTCAGTCTATTGAAACTTAGTTTTTTTATGTGTAAATCTTGGTAGTGTTGCAAAGATAGTGCAGAATCTCTCAACAAACCTCCTATATTATCCTACCAAGCCTAAAAAGCCACGGACTGCAGTCAGATTCAATGGTCTCGGCCAGGCCATAACTACTTCAATCTTCTGGCCATCGACCTTAATACCATCGCCTGTAATAACATTGCCAAGAAAAGCTACAGAAGTTAAAGAAAACTCACATTTATCTCGCAAGTGGTTTGCATGCTCAGCTTTTGGCCGTGAAATATCAAGATGTCGTCAATAATTATGATCACAAATTCATCTAAGAATAATTTAATGACTTAATTCATCAGGTCCATAAAATCTATTAGGGCATTTGTAAGCTCAAAAGACATGACAAGGAACTCAAAATTTCAATACCTCGTCCTAAATGTTATCTTTGGAATATCAGCATCCCTGACTCACACCTGGTGGTACTCGGATCTCAAGTCAATCTTTCAAAAGCATTTCGCACCCTACAACTGGTTGAATAACACATCAATCTATAGAAGAGGATACTTTTTCTTGATAGTGACTTTATTTAGATGTTTGTAATCAATACACATCTATAAGGAGCCATCTTTCTTTCGAACAAAGAGCACTGGAGCACCCCAGTGAGATGTACTTGGCCTAATAAAGCCTTTATCAGGTAAGTCCTTATGTTGTTCCTTCAATTCCGTTAGCTCTGCAGGAGCCATTCTATAGGGAGGAATAGATATAGGTTATGTATCCGGGAGTATATCTTTAGCAAAATTAATTTTCCTTTCGAGGGGAATACCTGGAAGATTATCAGGGAATACTATCGGGAATTCATTTACAATGGAGACTAGATAAAGGGTCATTGACTCCTTATCAATATACCTAGCATGAACTAGATGGTATATACAACCTTTAGCATTCAGATTCCGAGCCCTAATGTATGAAATAAACTTATCCTTGGGCGAGGCAACATTACCTTTCCATTTAAGGACTGGCTCACCTGGAAAATGGAAGTGGACTAGCTTTTATCAATAGTAAATATTACCATAACAAGCTGTCAACCAATCCATAAGCATAACAACATCAAAATCTAGCTAAAACACCTCAAGAATGTAATTCAGAAATGCCCATAATCGTAATTTCCATATATCTCAAAATCTGTGTGTGATATAAAAAATATGACTTCCTATTTTTGATCAAAGGGCAAAATTAAATGGAGAATGGATATAACCCCGATTTAAGAGGACCCATAGTGAAAAATAATTGTTGATTTAATGTGTTCATCCGTCCTAGCCGCGATGCGCCAGGGGCACATATTAGTGTTGGAAGGAGTTCGGGTCTACTCCGCATCACGCCAAGGGTGCGAACCAACATTTATTCTTCTTGTCCTTTCTGTTTCATCCAGGAGAATTGGGGTCATAGCCCCATGCCCCGTTATGCATTAAAACACCTATACTTAGCCAATTTTCAACTCTATATCACTTAAGACCACCTCAAAAACCTCTCCAAGACTTAACCAAATATCTCATTAAAATTATAAGGTTTCAAGCCTAGCTTTTGAATTCAAGAATTCTCTTCAAGCCGCAAGTTATCTTCAAGCTCAAGTCATGAAATCCCAAGTTTGAAGTATGTGGGTTCCATTCGTTGGGTCCTTTCACCCGTGGAGCCCAATCTTCCTTTTTATGAAAATTGCATATTTTCAAATTGTATCATCTATGGTTCTCTCTTATTATAGATTTTGATTATAAATTATTTTAGGTTTTTATGAAATGTTGATTGATTATGCATGTTTTTCTATTTCAAGTTTATACTATGAATTGGCTTGTCTATTGAGACTATGCATATTTTGAGCTATAAAACTATGATCTATTATGAGATTTGATGATGGTTTTCAAGGTGTTCTACATAAGGGTTTTAGTATGTGTTGGTGGGTTGATTTACAATAATTTTTTTCATATTATTTCACTCTTAAATTGCATGATTTTGAACTAGCATTATGAACCCACCTAGTGTTTGGTAAAATATTTTGGCAAGGATTCTCAAGTTATTGGTGATCTATTACATTGTTTATAAGTCAAATGACTATATGATGATTAAGGAATTGCATGTATGCATTGAATTCATGAATAGTATTTATGGTGTCACAAGTAGACCACACCTTGTTGGGGGCTGACATGCTCAATCACCTTGTTGAGGGGGTGACATGCCTCAACAACCTTATTTTGGGGTTACATGCCCATACCACCATATTGAGGGGTGGATACCTCAACCATCTCGTTGGGGGTGACATGCCCATACCACCATATTAAGGGTTAGATACCTCAATCACCTCACTAAGGGGGTGACATGCCATGGATTCCAAGTAATAGTTTATTTGTTCTATATTAGTTATGGTCTCTTCCTACAAATGTAATGTATATTTTTCAAGTTATATGATATACAAGCATCTTTTACATCTAGCATTGATCATGCATGTAATATTGATACTATATTTATCCATTGCTTATGACTATATATTTTGACTATGTTGGCTTATGTCTTTTTGCATTGCATTCTACATACTTGGTACATATAAATGTACTAACGCATACTCTATGCCTATATGATGTTACTATGTAAGAACCAAAGCACCTCTTGATCATCCTCCACGTGGCTAGTTTGGTGCTTTGGAGATAATCTTTGGTGAGTCCTCAAGTTTGAGGACATTATCTATGCTACTCTTGCCATTTTCCTATTTCTTTATGTTGATCATTTGATACTATGAGGGTGAGACCAGAGAGTGTCTAGCCACCGCTTCATTCCATGTTAGCGGTGTTGTTGGATAGTTGATATATTTATACTATGTGTTCGACTCTTCAATGTTCTATAATTATCAAAGACTTCCCTTATCCTCGCTCCCCTTATTTATATCTAGTGATGTTGTTATTATGTTTCCATCGACCAATGATGTATGATTGATATTCTAAGAGGCTTGTTTGGGGTTCCTTTAGGATCCCCATTCGCTGTGTCACGTCTAGGCCCTAGGCTTGGGTTGTGACAAACTTGGTATCAGAGCACTAAATTGTTAATGGTCCTCAGAATCCAACACACCGTGTGGATAAGAGTCTTATTCATGGTTGTGAAGTGCGCACAACTATGAATGAGAGGCTATGAGGCATTTTAGGTAAAGTTTTACTTCTTCATGGTCTATATTGTGCTTTAGATGTGACTGTAAGGCTTTTCCCCTAATGAATGCTCTTTGTTATTTTAGATCATGTCAATTCCAAGAGGAGACTAAGGAGAGTTAGTATACCCGAGGAGCAACTAGCCCCTCCTGCTCCTAAAGGTGGAGGGGTAGCCCAAGATGAGTTCCAAGATGTTATTACAATATTTTCTTATGCTATGACCAACCAAAATTCACCAAGGGGTCCAAGCCCCTCATGCTCCCACCCCGGCTTCTAGGGTGAGGGATTTCACTAGAATGAACCCACCGGAGTTTAGTGGATCCAAGATGGATAAGGATCCCTAAGAGTTCATCGATGAGGTGTACAAAGTGCTATCTATTATATGGTCAATTCAGAAGGAAAGGCGGAGTTAGCGGCTTACCAACTCAAAAGGGTGGCTCAAATTTGGTTTACACAATGGAAGTCAGAGAGGAGAGATGATGATGCTATTACTTGGGAGGAGTTCAAAGCCATATTCCTCAACTAGTTCTTTCTATCAAGCTAAAGGAGGCTAAAATGATGGAGTTTATGAACCTTAAGCAAAGTTCCATGAGTGTGAGGGAGTATGCCCTCAAGTTCAACCAATTTTCGAAGTATGCCCCATAATTGGTTGCCAAGCTGAGATCAAGGATGCACAAATTTGTGTCGGGTGGGTCCGAATTAGTTAATGAGGAGTGTCGTACCGCCATGCTAATAGGTGATATGGATTTGTCCTGCCTTATGACATATGCCAAATAAATAGAGGGGGAAAAGTTATGAAAGAGAAGAAGTGGTGAGTCCAAGAGGGCTCGTTCTGAAGGTGTATTCCAAAATTTCAAAGGTGGCCAGTTTTCTCAAGGCCATAAGTCCAAGGCTAAGGGTCTTCCAATTCTCCTAATAGGAGATTTACTAATGATAATCCGAGATTCCAAGGTGGAGTCTATATGGTGCCTAACCCTATGTGCCAAAGATGTGGTCGGAGCAATATAGGCCCATATTTGAAGAACTCTAATGCTTGCTATGGTTGTGGTGAAGTGGTTCATAAGGTGATTGATTGTACTCGTGCTCAAAACAAAGGTAAATATGGTCGTCCACAAGGCCAAGGTGCAAATGCTGGTCTAAAGGGAAGAGGAGGCCAACAAGGGAGTGCTCCATGGCAAAATTAGATTGTATGCTCTTCAACGGAGACAAGGGATAGATGAGGTGCCCGATGTTGTCACCGGTATTTTAAAGATTTTTGATTTTTATGTATATGTTTTGATAGACCTGAGTGTCACTCTTTCTTTTATTACTCCTTTTGTTGCCAAAAAGCATCATGTTAGTCCCGAATTATTGTGTGAGCTCTATGAAGTGTCTACCCTCATTGGTGAGTCCATTGTTGTTAAAACAGTCTATAGAAATTGTCCCATGTTCATATTGCATAAAATCTTGCCTTATGATTTTGTTGAGTTAGATGTGGTGGATTTTGATGTCATTCTTGGGATAGATTGGTTTCATACATATTGTGTTTCTATTGATATTGGAACCCGTAGATTAAATTCTAATTCTCTAATGAACCCGTCCATGAGTGGAAAGTTATGATGTAGTGGTCAAGGGTGGATTCATTTCTTGCCTTAAAGCCTAAAGGTTGATTTCTAAGGGTTGTCTCTATCATCTTGTGAGGGTTAGGATGTTGAGTCCAAAGTCCATCCTATTGAGTCAGTTCCGGTGGTGAATGAGTTTCTTGATGTCTTTCCCGATGAGCTTCCCAGTGTTCCTCCCGAAAGGGAAATAGATTTTGGTATAGACCTCCTTTCGAATACTCAACCCATTTCTATTCCCTTTTACCATATTATCCCGATGAAGTTGAAGGAGTTGAAAGAGCAATTGAGGAATTTGTTGAAAAAGAGTTTTATAAGGCCTAGTAAGTCACCTTGTGATGCACTACTGTTATTTGTGAAGAAAAAGAAGGTTATTTTAGAATGTGCATTGATTACCGGCAACTTAATAGAGTCACCATAATGAAAACGTACACTCTACCAAGGATTGATGACCATTTTTATCAACTTCAAGGGGCTTGTCACCTTTTTAAGATTGATCTTTGGTCTGGGTATCATCAAGCGAATGTGAGGGAGTGTGACCTTTCCAAGACAACTTTCTGGACTAGTAGGGGCACTTTGAGTTTGTGGTTATGTCCTTTGGGTTGACCAATGCATCGGCTATATTTATGGATCTCATGAATAGGGTCTTTAAACCTTATCTTGACTTGTTTGTGATGGTTTTTATTGATGATATCTTGATTTATTCATTTAGTGAGAAGGAGCATCTGGATCACTTAAGGGTGGTGTGCAAATCTTGAGGGAGGAGAGGTTGTATGCTAAGTACAAAAAATGTTAGTTTTGGTTAAAAGAGGTTGATTTTCTAAGGTATGTGATGTACGGTGATGGCATTAAGGTGGATCCTAAGAAGACAGAGGTGATTAGAAATTATCTTAGACTTTTGACTCCATGGGACATTAGAAGTTTATTGGGTTTGACGGGTTACTACCGGAGGTTTGTAAAAGGTTTCTCTTATATTGCTTCTCCTATCACTAAATTGATACAAAAGAAGGAAAAACTCATGTAGACCGATGAATGTGAGAAGAGTTTCCAAACTTTGAAAGATAAGCTTGTCTCTGCTCCTATCTTGTCTCTACCAGAACAGTTGGAAGGGTTTGTTATACATTGTGATGCCTCAATAATTTGTTTGGGGTGTGTGTTGATGCAAAGTGTCAAGGTGATTGTGTATGCCTCTAGATAACTTAAGGTGCATGCAAAAGAATTATCCCACCCATAATCTTGAATTGGCGGCTATGGTATTTTCTTTGAAAATTTAGTGTCACTACTTGTATGGGGTTCATATTGATGTGTTCACCGACTGCAAGCGTCTCCAATATGTGCTCACCCAAAAAGATCTTAACTTAAGACAAAGAAGGTGGTTAAAGCTCCTTAAATATTATGATATGAGTGTGCATTATAACCCCGGCAAAGTTAATGTTGTGGTCGATGCTCTAAGTAGGGTGTCCACGGGTAGTCTAGCTCATGTTTATGATGGAGGCAAAGAGGTGTCTAGAGAAGTTCACTGGTTAGCTAGATTTGGGGTTAGGTTGGATGATGTAGATAATGGTGGTGTAGTGGTTATTGATGGTGCTAAGTCTTCCTTGATTGAGGAGATAAAGACAAAACAAGATCTTGACCCCACCTAGCTAGAGTTGAAGGCCTTCGTGAGAGATGGTAAAGTGGAGGTTTTCTCCCAAGAGGGAGATGGTGCCCTTAGGTACCAAGGTAGATTTTGTGTGCCAAATGTGGGTGATTTGAATTTGATCTTGAAGGAAGCCCATAATTCGTCCTATTCCATTCACCCTGGATCTACAAAGATGTATAGAGACTTGAGGGAAGTGTATTAGTGGGGCGGTATGAAGAGAGACATTACGAAGTTCATATCTGGATGCCACAATTTCCAACAAGTGAAGGCCGAACATCAAAGGCCCGGTGGCCTATCCCAAGACATAAAGATTCCTACTTGGAAGTGGAAAAATATCAACATGGATTTTGTGGTTGTGTTGCCTAAGACTAGGGAGCATTTTGACTTTACTTAGGATGTTGTGGATAAAATGACAAACTCGGCTCACTTCCTACAGGTCAAAACTACTTATGGTGCCAAAGATTATGCCAAGTTGTATATTTTGAGTTAGTTAGATTGCATGGGGTGCCTTTGTCTATCATTTCATATTGTGGTGTTCAATTAGTTCTCACTTTTGGAGGTCCTTCCAAAGAGTTCTTGGTACCAAGGTTAATCTTAGCATGGCCTTTCACCCTCAAATGGATAGTCAAGCCGAGAGGACTATCCAAACCCTTGAGGATATGCTTAGAGCTTGTGTTTTGGAGTTTAAGGGTAATTGGGATGAACATCTTCCACTCGTAGAGTTTGCTTACAATAATAGCTACAACTCAAGCATTAGTATGGCTCTTTTTGAAGCTCTTTATGGTAGGCGTTGTAGATACCCAATTTGGTGGTTTGAAGTGGGGGGAATGGCTTTGTTAGGTCTAAATTTGGTCATGGAGGCCTCGGAGAAGGTGAGGCTGATAAGTGAGAGGTTGAAAGCATCCCAAAGTAGGCAAAAGTCCTACTCCGATGTGGGGAGAAGAGATATTGAGTTTAAGGTTGGTGATTGGGTTCACTTGAATGTCTCACCTATGAAGGATGTGGTTCGATTTGGCAAAAAGGAGAAATTAAGCCCAAGATTTGCGGGTCCTTATAAAGTTTTGATGAGAGTTAGGAAGGTTGCTTATGATTTGGAGTTGCCTATGGAAATGAGTATGGTTCATCCGGTCTTTCATGTGTCCATGTTGATAAAATATGTCGGTAACCCAAGTGCTATAGTGCCCTTGGATATTGTGGGTGTTGTAGAATCCCAGTGGAGATTTTGGATAGGCAAGTGAAGAGCTTGAGAAACAAAGAAGTAGCTTCCGTCAAGGTCCTTTGGAGGAATCAACAAGTTGAAAGTGCTACATGGGAAGCCAAGGCGGATATGAGAAAGCGATATCCATATCTCTTCTGCTCTACTCAAGTCAAAGGTATCAATATAAGTCTCATATATGATTTCAAGTCTTACGTCTCAACCTTTATGTCTTTTTGTATGCATTCATATTTATGTTGACAAGTTTATGGTGATTTTTGACATTCATGTTGAGATTTTAGAAAATGATGTTTCAATGCATTTATTGCATTCATGTCAGGCTAAAATCCTTATAACTACTTCTCTTGCAAACGTTTCTTTGACATTCGGGGATGAACGTTCCCTAGGGGTAGATATTCAAACTCCTCACAAACGTACTTCGAAAATGCCCATAAACGTACTTTTCATATATATAAAAGCTATCCGTTACATCAAAATCCAACTTCATATTCTTGATAAGGAGGCAAAATTGAGTGGGAGATAGGTATAACCTTGATTTTAGTGGACCCGTAGTGCAATAATAATTTTTTATTTCCAATGGCCATTCGTGCCCTGGCCGCGATGCGCCAGGGGCGCAGATTAGTGTTGGAAGGAGTTTGCGTCTGGTATGGGTCGCGCCAAGGTCTCGGACCATTGTTTTATTCTCCTTTGATTTTCTGTTTTGGCCTAAGGGCATTGAGGTATAGCGCCATGCCCACTTATGCATGAAAACGCCTATAATAGCCATTTTGTAACTTTATATCACTTAAGGCCCTCTCAAAAACTTCTCCAAGACTTAACCAAATATCTCATTCAAATTTCAATGGTTTCAAGCCTAGCTTTGGAATTCAAGATTTCTCTTAAAGCCCCAAGTTCTCCTCAAGCTCAACTTAAGAAAACCCAATTTTGAGGTATGTGGGTTTCATCCATTGGGTCTTTTTATCCATGGAGCCCAGTTTTCCTTTTTATGAAAATTGCGTGCCTTTAAGTTGTATCATCTGTGGGTTTCTCTTTTTATGGATTTTGATTATAAATTATGTTGGGGTTTTATGAAATGTTGATTGATAATGCATGTTTATCTATTTCAAGCTTATACTACGAATTAGTTTGTTTGTTGAGACTATGCATGTTTTGAGCTATGATACTATGATCTATTATGAGATTTGATGATGGTTTTCAAGGCATTCTACATGAGGGTTTTACTATGTGTTGGTAGGTTGATTTACATTGAGTTTTCTCATATTATTTCACTCTTGAATTGCATGGTTTTGAACTAGCATTATGAACCCACCAAGTGTTTGATAAAATGTTTTGACAAGGATTCTTAAGTTATTGGTGATCTATTACATGGTTTATAAGTCAAGTGACTATATGATGATTAAGGCATTGCATGTACGCATTGAATTCATAAAAGGTATTTATGGGGTCGCAAGTAGAGGACACCTTGTTGGGGGTTGACATGCCCAATCGTCTTTTTGAGGGGGTGACATACCCATACCACCATATTAAGGGGTGGATATCTCGACCACCTTGTCGGGGATGACATTTCCATGCCACCATGTTGAGGGGTGGATACGTTGATCACCTTACCGAAGGGGCAACATGCCTTGGCTTCCAATTAATAGTTTGCTTTGTCTATGTTGGTTATGGTCTCTTCCCACACATGTAATGTATATTTTTACAATTATATTATTTACAAGCATGTTTTACTTCAAGCATTGATCATGCATGTTATATTGATACTATATTTATCCATTGCTTACGACTATACGTTTTGACTATATTGGCTTATCTCTTGTTGCATTGCATCCTACATACTTAATACATCTAAATGTACTAATGCATACTCTATGCCTACATGATGTTACCATGTAGGAACCGGAACACCTCTTGATCATCCTCCATGTGGCTAGTTCGGTGCGTTGGAGACAAGCTTTGGTGAGTCCTCAAGTTCGAGAACATTATCTATGCTATTCTTGCCATTTTGATATTTCTTTAAATAAGCTTTGGTGAGTCCTCAAGTTCGAGAACATTATCTATGCTATTATTGCCATTTTGATATTTCTTTATGTTTAACATTTGATACTATGAGGGTGAGCCCAGAGAGTATCTTGAACCCTGCTCTATTCCATTTAGATATATTGTTGAATATTTGATGTATTTATACTATGAGTTTGACTCTTGAATGTTTTATGAATATCAAAGCCTTCCGTTAGTCCCGTTCCCCTTATTTATATCTCGTATTGTTGTTATTATGATTACGCGACAAAGGATGTATGATTGATATGCTGAGAGACTTGTTTGGGGTTCCTTCAGGATCCCCATTCATGATGTAATGTCTAGGCCCTAGGATTGGGCCGTGACACTAGCATAATCAATTTAATTAAATCAGCACAGATTGGGCACTCATTAATTAACACTATACAACCTTGATAGACATGACTAGCTATAATTGATTCACCAACTATGTAGATACCTTAACTGACTCTGGCAATAAATCAGGTCTCATATCAAGCTTACCAGCAATGAACTGAGTAATATATGAAAATGTAGAGCCAGAATCTATTAGTGCATAAACAGCATGAGAATGTATGATCATTATACCTGTGATCACACATGGAGATGCCTCTTAGTCCTATCGGCGTATGATTGCATAAAGGGGATTCTGGCCACTAGTAGAACCTGAACTGTCTCCTCTACCTCTCCCCTTACCATGACCCTGAGTAGGCTATGGATCTTGTCGTGGAGCACATACTGAGGATGAAGAGGTTGCAGTGGATCCAGAAGGCTAAGTTGTTGTACCTCTACCTAACCCTGGGCACTGTCTTATATAATGTCCAATCTGTCCACAATGGTAACATGCACCTGAACCTTTTCTACACTGCACATTATGAAGCTTACTGCATTGTGCACATAGAAGAGTAGGTTGTCTTATTTGTGTGGAGCGCTCCTGTCGATGGCTCTCAGGATAGAGTGAACTCTGCCCCAGCCCTGATTGAATCTAACGATCAAATAGCTAGACCTGTATCTATGGCGGGGAACTACCCATTGACGGAGGTGGATATCGGTGAAAAAGAGGCCTCTTATTCTTCTCCCTATCACTGCCGGTATCCCAAATTCGACGAGAAAGGTCTTCTATAGTCAGTGCAAAAGCCTATATATGGAATATATCTACACCATCCTATAAAGAAGCTATCCTGCAGTCTCTAGTCAAATGATCCCCCAAACCATCCATATAACGATGAACTCTGGCACTCATGGTACGTACAATATCTTGTGCATACCTAGCCAAAGAATTAAACCTAAGGCGACACTCTCTGACACTTATATCCTCGTGCCTCAAACTGATAAACTGGTCAAGACGGACCTCCCGAACCTCTTATGGAAAGTAATGGGCTAAAAATGCCTCAGAGAAGTCCTCTCACTCTACTGACGGAGCATCAGGCCCTCTGGATCTCACCCATGCCTCGTACCACAAGATGGCAACATCACGTAGTCAAAAAGAAGCCAACTCCACTGCCTAAGTGATAGAGGCATGAATCACCCTCAATCTCTATACATATGGTCTATAAAGTCCTATGGATGCTCCGTGGGACTAGAGCCTATAAATATTGGAGGGGCCAAGTGAAGAAACTCTCGTACCTTTGAGATTTTTGTTTGATCCTTTCTGGAGTCTCCTCTCGCCTCTTGTTGTCTCTCATAAATAGGAACAATCCTAGTTAGTAGCTGAACAACCTCTCTCATACTATGCTCCCAGTCTTTGGTAGGGTTGGGGGTACTGGGCCTCCTTGGCCCTCAATAGGTGTTGTTGAATTTGGTACTATAGATACTAGAGTCTATCGGCGTGCCTCAATGGGGGGTGTATCTACCTGACCCAGCAAAGAACAAGTGTACCTTCTCTTAGATCCGTATCTACCACACATTGTGCCATGTTTTGAATATGTATAGTCCTAAAAATAAAACAAGCCACAAAGCATGATTAAGATATCATATGTTCCTATAACATTGCTCCATAACAGGATCTATTAGGTGAAAGGAAAGGTAACTATCCCTAAATACCTCGTAGCCTCCTAATTATAAGTGTGGTACACAATACACCTATGAGCAAAACTTTACTAGGCATGGCATTGTGGACTCCACAGGACACTAGCCGCTCTGTTACCATATTTGTCACACCCCAAAAAGAGGGGAGACACGACTGTCACTCGATACTTTTATTAGCCGAGTAATCCACTAAACATGCTAGTTAACTAATTTAGGGACCAGAAGAAAATCAAGCAGTATAACATCTAAAAAACTAAGCATGGTTTATTTAGGTCATGACCTGTTCAACAGAAAATCATGTACATCAAGATAGGTAAACAAAAATGATAAAGTACTAGCTAGCCGACAAGGCTGCAGCAACAGAGGTACAGGCACACATTATATATACATGTCAATCCTATGAGTGGATACTGAAAGGCACAAGAGAACCAACTCAAAATAACATATCCACAATAGCCTCTAAGAGAACCACTAATGCTACCGGGATAGGGCCCCGACTACACCCAACTATACAACAAAATGTATCCTGTGAAAGCTCCAGGAAGAGCTGGAGCTTACCAACTTATAGCTGAACTGGGCTCCTAGTAGAGGGGTTGATCAGAGTCTCAACCTGAATCTGCATGCATGAAATAAAATACAGCGTCCCCAAGCAATGGGACATCAGTACGAATAAACATGTACTAGTATGTAAGGCAGAAAGTAAAACCATAGATAACAGTAGTAAAATGGGTAATAGAAATACCACCTGTAACCGAAACTCAAGTAACCTTAATGGCTAATAATCAACCTCCTAGTGATCAAATATGCATGGTATGCTCGAGTATTTTATGTCATGAATACATAAATATATACATACATATATAAATATATATATATATATATATATATATATATATATATATGACGAACCCAACCAAGTGCTAACAATGGTGGTCCTTTCCGGTAGCTGACCGACATCATATATGCCAACCTGTGGCCATCTGTACCATATACATATACATATAATCATTTGGGAAAATATCTCAATACCTCCGATTATAGCTCAAAGTCCATGCATAAAGTGCCATGTATGATATGAACATTGAATGCATATAGTAGGTCATAGCATAAATTTAGCCAATCTTGGCTCATTCGTACACCTATCCTCATAACGTCATAATTATTGTCGTAGCATATACATATGACTTGTGGATCTTACATGTCTTTTGAATAAGTTTGACAAGTTAACTCAACATTTAGAATGAGGCCATAACACTGAAAATGTTCATAAAGGTACTTTACGTTATGCTTATACTTGGCACTATGTCAATTAGTAAAAGAAAATATTTAAACAGGATCAAGTGCCTTAGCAGTTTAAATAGGAGCATTACGCTAGAGATTATTGGAAATCAACATGTTAATATTAAGTAGTTCAATGATATTCTTTGTATGGAAGAAGGACTGAGTATGAATACTACATTCCCTTCATAATACACATTTATTTTAATGACACTATACCAAGAAGAGAAACGCCTCGAACATATGAATAATTAGCCAAGAAAATTGGCAAAATGATATGTAGATATTGAATTTCTGGTTTAAGTGAAATGAATGGAATTTCAACATAATACCATCATGAAAATAACTTAGCTGCAATCCAAATGCCTTTCACAGAAGGTCTTTCTAGCAACAGAATAGTAAAATATAGCATTTGAGATTTTCAGAAACTTTCTGGATTTCGTGCAAAAAGGAGGGATGGATCTTAGCCTTAACATACTATCCTAAAGAATGTCTATTGCCCAAAGTTTCTTTATGAAAGTTGTTCCTTACGTCCTAAGCTACACAATGACTATATATATGCAACTTAAAGGTACCTACAAACAGTCCATAATTTAGCATTAATGAATACGTTCGCCAAATAGTATTTACGCGAGGAAACATCAGTTAAACTTCTTAAAAATAACCGTAAAAGATCCCCAAAATTATTACCTGAATATACCAGCTACAAACCAAGAAAATTCAGCAAAACACCACTTTTTTATAGCCTCAAAATAGCCCTAAACACAGCTAACAGGAGGGGAAAATAATTGCAAAGCATAAGGCATGCATTTGTAGGAACGAGGATGAATTGAACAGTAAAAACATGAAAAACTTACTCAAATCACCTTGGTACCTTTACAGAACTTTATCTTTAGTTTATATACTGTTTTGGGACGAAATGAAACTGATTTGAGCTTTAAAAAGCTCAAGTTAGCCGACATCTAGGTGGGCTGACCCGACTAGGCCCATGATCTGATTTCCCGCTTTGGTAGTCACCGTAAAACTGTTATAAATTTTTATTCTGAGGTTTTTTTGATGCACGATTTTATGCGTTGCAAATTAGACTCATAGATCTTCAAATTGATAGGTCAAGGATCTTCTAACTCCTTATATTTTGTGAGATATGGCCTGATATATTTGACCCAAATTTAAGAAGGATTTCTTAAAGAAATTTACGGTAACTTTGGCCAGCCTTTATCTTGCAACTTTCTTGATTCCAAAACTTAATGTATGACCTTTGTGCTACTAAAATACCCTTTAAAAATCCATTATTAGAAAATTATATACTTTTAATCCCATCTGAAAAGTGAACCTAATTTAAACCTTCCGAATAGGGCGAGGTGCCACTCAGACAATTTCCTTAATCCCGAGTATATATTTAGGGTATTCCTTTGGCTTAAAACTTTAGGTCCTTGACAATATCACATACTGGCAGCTTTGCTATCCTCAGGTTCTATCCAAAATCATATATGTCTTATATGACATACGATCCTATATATATATATATATATATATATATATACACACATAAAAGATGAGAAACATGGGTCTCACATAATGGACCCTCCTGGGGTGTGACAGAACTTGGTATCAGAGCAAAGAGTTCGAGTGTCCTAAGAAGTCTATGAAGTCGTGTCTAGTAGAGTCTTGTTATGGGCACCACACTTCATATATAGGAGGCTTAGGATATTAGGAAAAGTTACACTTTTTCATATTCTGACTCGCGCTATAGAGTTAAATTCTATAAGAAGATCTTTTCTAATTTGTGTGTTATGAGTTTTAAGAATTGCAACAGTGCCTCCAAGAAGAGTTGTTAGAGAAAGGGGGCATTCGGCTAGACAGAATGTCAGCCAACTTGAGCCCCAAAATTAGGATGAACCTATAGGCCAGGCCATCCCTAATTGGCTGACATCTTAAATGTTGAGCTCCGCCAGGCCATCCAGACCATGACCCAGGCTGTGACAACACCTGCCGCTAGACAAGGAATGGGTAGAAAGGAGGCATGAGCCACATCAAGAGTTTGGGAATTCTAGAGGCTGAACCTACTTGAGTCCACAGGGTCTACGCCAACTGAGGATCCTGAGAACTACGTTGATGAGCTATAGAAGTTGTTCCATGTTATGCATGTAACTGAAGCTAATAAGGTTGAGTTGGCTACCTACCAGCTCAAGGGTGTTTCCAAGCTGTGGTATGATCATTGGAAGAAGAACCAAGGAGAGGGTGCCCCAGTTATGACTTGGACAATGTTAGAGGAAGCTTTCTTAGGGCGCTTCTTTCCGAGAAAGCCGAAGGAGGCTAAAGTAAGTGATTTCTTGAATTTGAAATAGGGCTCTATGACAATGAAGGAATATGTTCATAAGTTCATGCAGTTGTCTCACTATGTTCCTGAGATGGTTGCAGACATGAGAAGTAGGATGGGTCTGTACATTGATGGGTTGAACAAGTGGCTAAAGAAAGATAGGAGAGGAGATATGTTTGTGAGCAACATGAACATAGGTAGATTGGTGATCTATGTGCAATAGGTTGATGAGGAGAGACAACAAGATGGGGAAGAGATCAAGAATAAGAGAGCTAAAACCTCCACCTATGAGATAGGGAAAAGAGGGAATGGTAGCAAATTTCAGTCTGGGCCAGTGCCTTCATCTGCTAATGCATCGAAACCCAAAAATTAGAGTGAGCAGAAGTCTCAGAATTTCATAGCCCGAGGGTCTCAGTCTTAGGCGGGTGTGACCTAAAGCACACAAGGTGAGCCACCATGTGGCAAGTATGGCAAACTATATTTGGGGAAGTGTCGTGAGGGAGGTGATGCATGCTATAAGTGTGGCCAAATGGGTCATTTACAGAGAGATTGCCCAAAGTGGGTTGATAATGCCCAATCTTCTGCACCAGTACCACTAGCTAAAGAAAATCAAAGGAGTTCTATTTCTGGAGCAAGTGGGTCCACAAACTATTTGTATGCCATGGGTAGTCGCCTAGATCAGGCTAACTCCCCAGATATTGTCATGGGTATGATTCGAGTCTTTACTCTTGATTGTTATGTATTGATGGATCCCAGTGACACAATGTCATATGTGTCTCCTTATGTGGCTAGTAGATCTGATAGAACTCCTGAGTATCTTCTTGAACCGTTTTGTGATTCAATTCTAGCTGAAAGAATCTATAGAGGCTGTGTAGTCTCCATCCATCATAGGGATACTTTTAGTGATTTGATTGAGTTAGAGATGATCGACTTCGACGTGATTCCTGGCATGGACTTGCTCTATGCCAGTTATGCCTTTGTTGATTGTAGGAATCGAATTATCAAATTGAAGTTTCCTAGTGAGCCTATCATAGAATGAAAGGGTGATTATATTGTTCCTAAGAGTAAGTTTATTTCCTACCTTAAGGCTAGAAGGTTAATCTCAAAAGGATGTATCTACTATCTCGTGAGTCAAGTTTAACGATGTTGAGCTCCCTACCCTTGAGTCTGTTCCGATTGTAAATGCGTTTCCTGAAATGTTTCCTAAGGATCTGCCTGGAATCCCTCTCGATAGGGAGATTGACTTTGGAATTGATATTCTTCCCGACAACCAACCTATCTCTATTTTGCCATATAGAATGGCTCTCTTAAAGTGATGTTCTATCAAAATAAAGCATATTTGATGCATAAACCATAAGATTTTGTGTATTCTCAGTGCGATATTTGTGGTTATTATGTGTTTATTTTGAAGGAAAGCAGGTTGGCGTAATTTTGAGGGAAAATTGTAGGATTTCTAGTTTTTGGAGTTTTATGAGACCCTCTACAAGTCGTAGAGGAGTCTAAGATTCGTAGAGGTAGTTTTGTGACAAATTCCATTGAAGTTTGATATTTGAAGTTTAGCCATACGAGACCTCTACACGAGTCTTATAGTGAGGTTTCATGGATATTTTCAATGAAGGACTAGACAATGCAGATGAAGTCTATGTAAGTGCAATATGAGTCATAAACTAGTCTACAACTCATAAAGTGGATTCATGGAAGTGGAGTACAAGATTCAAGAAGCTGAATATGAGACCCCGATTATGACTCTTAAGTCAGTCTAGGAGTTGTAACTGCATGTTGTAGAAAGTCGCCGACCAATTTTTTTAATCTTTTAAGGACTTGTTTGTAAATACCATAAATTATAAGTTTTAGATCATTAGTGAAAAAAGGATATTAGAGAACATGATTGGAGAGTACTTTTAGAGTTTTGTACTTAGAGACTCAATATTGGAGAGGAGAATACACTTGTGGATTTATTATATTTTCAAATCATATGATTCTCAATATATTTTGGATTTGCTTGTTCATCAACTCAATTGCATAAGTGATAAATTATAACTTCTCAATTCATAATTTCTTAATCTAACCATAGCACGAGTAGCTAAATCCACAACTTGGGGTTGTGGGAACCATGAAGATCCAACCAAATAAATCCGGATAATTTGCAATTCATGAAATGGGTATTACATGTGTTAATTAAAACAGCAAATTAATGGAATGGGTATTTACATGTATTAATTAAATCTCTTTGTTTTGTATGTTTTCTAGTGATGGCCAACATTAAAAATTGCATAGTATAACCTTCCCGATCTAGGTGGTAATGAATAGGAAAAGAAATTGATTAACATGATTTGATGATGTGTTCTCGTCTAATCAACTGAACTAGACCAAGTGGAGGTTGACTGAGACTATGGGTAATGGTTAGTATTGCACACTATAGAGATGGGCCAAATCACATACTAAAATTCGCCTCTTACCTTTGACCAAAGGTCTTGGTAAACTTAAATTATGATCCTGCATGCTATACTCCAATTGAGAATTGGTTTATCTAGGGCTATTGAGTTAGTGAATCATAGGGAACACTATTTCCAACGTTGCATCTCCATTATTGATTGTCTCTTGTTTTAGTTAGTTTAGTTTAATTTCTTATCAACTATTGCAACCCACCCACCCTTTGGGAATAGAGTTAGTTAATACATGAATTATTTATTAGTGAATCAATTTGGAAGTCTCCATATTCTCTATGGGATTCGACCCTAACCTTGGTTAGGTTTTATATTTGATAATGATTGTTTTATCCTCCAAAAGAGAGGTGTAACTTGGCGTGATTAAAAACTATGGCACCATTTCTTGGGAATAAGGCTAGACTTTGATTGAATTCTCTAGTAATTGCAATTCGAGTGTTAATTTCTTAGTTCCCTTGTATTTTACTATTGTTTTTGTTTTGTTTTGTTTCTTTGAAAGGTATACGAAGTAGTGTATGCCCAACACTAGGAGTCAAGCAATTTTGTAGCTCCACTTGATCCAGACATCAAAAGAATTACAAGAATGGCCCAAGAAAGTGCTAACACCGCGTACGATGCAGCTTTGAATCAGAATATTAATGTTGATAATAGGAATGAAAACCCACCTCTTTTGGAGAATATTCCATAACCTAGGGATTTCAATGACAATGCTTACGGTGGAATCAGTACAGGTTGAACCTTATAGCTATGGATGTGACGAGAGCTATTGTATTACCACCACTACCGACAGACACAAAGTTCATAGTTTCTAGTGGGTTACTTCAAATGCTACAAAATCGTGGATTATTTGCAGGCCTACCATCAGAGGATCCATATAGCCACTTGCACAATATGGCATTTGTTTGTAAGAGTGTAATAGGGACACAAAATCTGTATATGGATGTTGTGAGACTTCGTGTTTTCGCATTGTCTCTTATGTTCAATGTTGCATTATGGCAATTTGAAATCCTACAAATTTCAATCACTAGTTGGGTGGATTTGCAGAAGGACTTTTTAGAGCGGTACTTCCCTAGATCGAAGAAGCTCAAGTTAAAGGATCAGATCAATAACTTTAAGCAACTTCCAGGTGATTCGATTAGGACTCCATAGAAGTAGTTTACTAAGTGGTTGAGGAGCGTCCTAGACCATAAGATAGTTGATGATGCCTTGGTGGAGATCTTTTATCGTGCCCTTGATGAGAATAGTCAATCTTGTGCCGACACTATTATGGTGGGCATGTTTTTAGATCAACCATTTGCAAGGATTGCCGAGCATTTGAAGCAAGTGGTCAAGACTAATTGTGCATGGGGACAAAAGGATAGAGCTTCTATTAGTAGTTCATGTGTTGTTAATGTTGGTTCAAAGGAAGCTAAAATCACTGAGGAGATTATGCAAGAACTTGCTAAACTCCACGCAAGCATGGATGTGGTGATCAAGAAGAATCAAGAAAGAGTGAATGTGGTAGTTCACCAACCTCCACGTGTACACATGTACAATGAGCCTTGTTATGATGAAGATTCTTGTTTTGTGAATGATCAGACGGGGGGTTTTCGGATCGATGCCCAAGGGTCCAATCAGGACTATTAGCGCCAAGGTAAAGGAAACCAAGGTCGGAAATATGCTAGAGATGGAGCTTATAGAGAAAATTGAGGTGGTTATTATGAGAGGAATAGGGGTCCTGAAGTAGATTGGGGCAGAAGAGATGGTTTCAGAAATGGTACGTATGTGCCATCACATAACTAAGACGTCAGTACAAGCAATTCTAGAATCGAGGAGATGTTTGATCATTTGTTGAAGAAGGCCGATACACAAGATAAAACTCTAATGGGCATGAAATTGTGTATTTTTCAAGCATTAATAAAAAGATAGAGTTTCATTCTACGGCTATTAAACAGCTTAAGCAACAATTTGGTCCAGTGTCAACTTAGTTGAATCAGTGTCAAAAAGGAACATTGCCTAGCAGCATAGTTCAAAATCTAAAGAACGACGAGCAATGTATGGCAGTTACTACTAGGGGTGGTAAAAGTACCATTGATCCTCTTATGCCTGTTGTGGTAAAAGATGACCATGAAGTTATAGTTATAGATAAAGATGTGGTTGAAGGAGAAGATTGTGTCAAGGATGATGTAAGTGAAGTGGCTGAAGAGCTAAAGAAGTATGAGACGGTCCTAAGGCCTCCTCCCATTTTTCCTCAAAGACTCAAAAGGATGGAGGGAGAAGGCAAGTTCAAAAACTTTTTCTCTATGCTTAAGAAACCTTTCTATCAACATCCTTCTTATGGAAGCTTTGGAAAAATTGTCGGGTTATGCAAAGTATATAAAGGATTTGGTTACCAAGAAGTGCACGGTAAGTCATGATATTTTCCAAGAGCTTCAACATTGCAGTTCCATCACCACCAAGTCCTTGGTTCAAAAGCATGAAGACCCAAGTGCTTTCATCATTCCTTGCACTATAGGAGGTGTTACATTTGCTCGGGCACTATGTGATTTGGGATGCTAGATAAATCTGATGCGTCTTGCGGTCTTCAAAAAGTTTTGTTTGGGTTCCCCTACTCCAACTAACATGACTTTGTTGATGGTGGATAGAACAGTGAAGAAACCTATTGGGATACTCTATGATATATTGGTAAAGGTTGAAAAGCTTATATTCCTTGTAGATTTTATGATTCTAGATTGTGAGGTCGAGTTCGAAGTCCCAATCATCTTGGGTAGACCATTCCTAGTCACCGGATGAGCTCTAGTGGATATGAAAGCTGGTAAACTCAAGTTTAGGTAGAATGACAAAGAAGTTGTCTTCGATATCCATCAGTCTATGAAGTATCCTAATGAGTTGAAAAGTGAGGTTTGGACAATTCGTGAAGTCTAAGTATCGAATTTGTAAAGCACTACTTAGGAGGCAAGCCAAGGATATTTGATGTTTTAGCTTAGTTTTGAGCTTATTTTCAGTTTATGAATTCATAGAGAGTTGTTTTGTTGGTTTTATTGCTATTTTTAACATTGGTTTGGTTGCATACAGGGTGCAAGTGAATTATAAAAGAGTATGCAGGTATTGGAGTAAGGCAATAGATTTTGTTGAGAAATGCATCAGGTACAGTTTCTACGACTTAATTTACGAGTCGTATTGCACTTTACGACTCATAACCCCATCTCGTAGAGATTTCCAATGAGTATGAATAGTGTGCACTCAACCCATGAGTCAACTTTATGACTCGTAAATCAAACAATGAGTCATCAATGGGGTTCGTGGAACCCATGTAAGTTTCTTAATTTTTTCTAAGTGTTGAGGGTTTTACAAAACCCTGACTTATGAGTCATAGATCGACCTACGACTCGTAATTAGACTTTCGTAGACCCAAGCCTAGTAAACTGTGAAGGTATAAAAAAGGGGTCAAATTATTTTGACCCCACTTTCACCCTAATTGACCAAAAATTCCCAAAATTTTCCCTTTCCCCTCTATTTCAGATCAATTTCCGACAATCAACGCTCTTTTCCGACAAGTTTTTTGGAACCTAGGGATTCACATTCAATCATCTTCTCTTTTTCTGTTATTCAAGCTAATCTTTACTTGTGGTAAGTGTTTTGTTTAATTTTGATCATATATTTGTATTATTAGTATATTATTGAGTAGATGATTATGATGGATTTAATATCTATGCATGAAAATTCTTGGTGAATGTAAAATTAGAGTTGCTCTCGATTACCTTGATTGTTTAAGTCCGAAATTAGGTGTTATATCCTTGATATTGTTAATTGTGCGCCTATGGTATCATCTATCATGTTTGAATGAATGATATTGAATAGTTTGTGATTGTGAAAGGGTGTTTGATGACATAGGATTACGACTTGATGTGATCAAATAGGAATTGTCGGAAACGTTCCATACTTGATCCTTTTTTGATAGGGTGAATGTTGGTGAAATTGTGGTAGGGTTTTGGTTGTTTTGTGCTAATAATGTGAGTGCTTGTATGCTTGCTTTGATGCTGGTAGGATTATTGTTTGAATTGTTCTTTAGGTCCATGTGATAAACGTAGATAGGTCAGTTACCTGAAATTTCTTGTTCACTAGCGTCTTTTACAACTCATAGATGAATCTATGAGTCGCAATGCCCCTCGTCAGAAATTCCAGAGACTTGATACTCTGAGTATTCATCATATGAGATCTTTTATGAGTCGTTGATTACTTTAAAACTCGTAGATAGGCCTGGTAAAGCCTTGCCAATTTTTCTATTACTCTCTGGAATTCTATACAAAACTAGTTTATGAGTCGTAAACTAAGTTAGGACTCGTACCTAGGTCATGTATAATATTTCAGTTATCATTATTGTTCCATAGCATTGATCTGCGAGAGCACTTTATGACTCGTAGTGCTCATTACGACTCATAAACCCTTTATGCAACTGATCCAAACATATTTTTGCTTTTTATTTCATAATTCTTGGGGCTTACTATGGTTTGTTTATAATTAATTTTCAAATACTATGGCCCCAAAAGGAAACCGTGCTAAAATTGAGGCTTTCAAGAGGTAGATCAGAGATGAGCCCACAAATGATGAGCATTCAGGTGATGAGCAAACCCAACTGAGTGGGTCAATAGAGATATACGATACCCACCTTAACCCCAAGGTGCCTCGACCACAGACAAGAGTTGTAGCCAGAGTTAGGCAGCCTCAGGCTCAAACTGATAGCCCTTCCCAGTCTGATGAAAAAGGTAGTGAGATGATTGGGAGTAGCATGCCCCAGATGACATGATCAGTAGGGAGTCTAGTTTTGAGGATAGCTCTGAGGTTAGAGGAGATGTTAAGTCCTTCATCACACTATATTCTTCCTCAGCACCAGATTCTAGTACTCATCATGGTACGTCGAAGGGATAGAGGCCATATTTTTGGAGGGCATGTAGCCCAAGGAGCGGGGTAAACCTACCCGTTTGATATATAAGGAGTCTAGGGTTATTGGTAATGGACTGAGTCGTGTTCTAGGTCTGAAGGACACGATGATACGATATGGACTTGAGTGGCTGACAGAAGCTCTTGGATGATACACCCCAATTCTAGTGTGGGAGTTTTATGCATCGTACGCAGCCATGATTCAGCGAGATCTTCCCAAGGGAAATAAGTCTATCTCACAGCTCAGATTGATAGAGGTTCGAGTGAGAGGGCAATGGGTCAATATTTCAGAAGAGCTGATCCGTCGTGTACTTTTTGGTCCCAAGTACCATACCACAGATCGACAGCTGAGTTTGACTATAGGATGGGGAAGGGTAGAAAATCATTGATCATGAATGATCCAGTACATTAAACGACACTTTTAAGATGGGTGGCCAGTTACATTACAGAGCAGGGTTCAGAGCCTGCTTGGGTCACCATCCATATTGAGCCTATAGTGACGGCATCATTGAGTTTCCTCGCCAAAATTTGGTGGGTGGTTGTTAAGTCCCGCATCCGACCTACTTTGGAAAATAATACTTTGACACTGGAGCGGGCAGTATTGGTTCCCAGCATCTTGGCAGGCTATGACATTGATTGGGCCTGATTTACAAGGGAGCAGATTCATGAGTCAACACTCAAGAGGGCCACCTCTATCCCGTTCCTGATTTTGGTCTACAAACTCTGTTTAGAGTCTCGGGTAGCGATACTTCATCAGCTAGACCAGTTATTTTAGGCCTAGCATAACTTGGAGGCTAGCCTAATAAAGGCTGGTGACAACCCGATGGCAACTCGGCGAGTACAACCCCCACAACCACCACAGATGTTTGCCCCGAAGCCACTACCCGAGGGTTCGACAACTGGTACCACTACTATTATTGCTGCTACTACTGATAAGATACCCTAACAGCCCAAGGCAATTGATGTTGAGAGGGGTTATACTATAGCTGCTCCTACACCAGAGGCCACAGCATCACAAACTTCTATACGGGGCATGGTCTATGTGTCCGCTATCTCTGTTCAGGTTATAGAGCAGCAATTATCATGTGTTGAGGCCTAGTCATCTCAGCTTATTCAGTAGCTTAGGCCTTGGGTCCAGCAGACTGTTGTGGACTCAAAGGAACGGTGCTGGGTGTTCACTATCTCTACTATTCTGGAGTGTGTTTCTAGAGTGGATTCCCATATCGATGCCTTTGAGGACCGAGTTCAGAAGAGGTTAACCGAGGCTTGGCCTTCAGATTTAATAGCCGTCTAGAAGGAAATTGAGAAGCTTAGAGCTGACATGAAAGCTTAACTTGTAGCACCCGAGACATTATCAGAGACTACATCTACAAAGCCGCTATTTGATTTATTTGCCTACACAAAGCCTATGCTGACTTCCCTTATGAAGTTCTCTTGCACCAATAAGGACCCTGACGAGAGGAAAGTACGTGCAAGGCACTCCAAGGATGATGTTGAGGATGAGGAGGATGATCTCGGGCTATCCTTGAGGACATCGAGGAATGATGAAGAGAAGAGGTAAGCTCGAGATGAGGATAGATTGAGGGGTATTGGCCTCTTCGGATAGAGTTTGGCTGTTGAGCATACTACCCCATAGATGAGAGATGACCAAATGCAGCTTGAGACAAGCGCTTAGGCGCCATGGTATGTTTTCGACCCATACTATTCTATTTTTGCTTGATTTGGTGCATTGAGGACAATACACAACTTATTTGATTGGGTGTGGGTAGTTATGGGCTTCAATGAAGTCTAAGTATCTTATGGTCCATAACTACCCCAAATTTTGACCCTGAGGTTTTCTTGCCTGTGTTCTTTTTCCTCGTGGATAATTTAATTTCTATTGAACATGTATGTTTAGGATGTTTACATAATATTTGTATCATATAGTACTAATACTTATGGCATATAGCATGTTTTAATATTTTGTTTTGAAAAATTGGTACCCACCAAAAATTTTGATTAGTAGTTAAATGGCAACCATGCATGTTTGGGTGTTTGGCAATATTTGTTCTAATAAGTGAGGCTAATTTGAGATATGAATCATAATCTATGAGTCTCTTGTTGATAATGCTTGATGTTCCATGTGAGTGTTAGCTTATTTTGATAGATTCATGCATTTTTGTGCTAATTCAGAACTTGTCTTGTTACTTTAAGTTAGACTATAGATTAAATACATTAAAAAGGGATCTTAGGACTTTGCTCTTTAAATTAGTCCAGTTTAGCCTAAAATGACTAACCAAATGAATTTTTATCCCTTGTTCCAAATATTTGAGCCTTACATGAACCAATTCTTTCCTAACACCTAATTAGCCTAGCCTTGTCTAGCGAAAAATCTTGAAATTGGCCTTGGTCTGTCCTTGAGCATTATGAACCTTGATCAAGGCAAAAAGCCTAAATTGAGGGTGGCTACCCAAAAGTGACCATTGTTCAGGGATTAGACATTGTGTACTTCGATATAGGCTAAAAGCCTAAGTTGAGGGTGGCCGATGTAGGGGTAAAATCACAAAAATAAGTTGGTGAGTTGGGAATGAGAAGCGAAACAAGAAAATCATGTACCAGGTGTAAGAAAAAAAAAGATACCTTATATTGAGATTTAAAGTAAAATAAAGTGTGAAAATGAGGCAGAAGTTGAAAAATAAGAAGAAAATAGCCGAAAAAGCGTGAGTGTTGAAAAAGAGAGAATGAAAATATCAGGGTTGGTAAGGTGAAAGTATAAAAAAAAACGTGCTTCAAGGATGGTCTTTAGTCACTATTTTTCCCAAATGCCATACCAAAGTCTCCTGAGCCTGCATTTCAAGCCTAGAAAGTCCTAAAGTGATATTAGTCTAGTTAGTTGAAAATCCCAGTCATGAGTATAGGGCAAGCCAATGGTATTACTCATTATGCATGAATATTTTTTGTGAGAGTGAGTCTGTTTGCACAATCCTATGGTTAAGTTTGAAATCATTATTGAGTGTTTTATTTGGAACTTCTTTCTATGAGGGCACTTGCATTGCATTGTCAGTATTTGACTTGTTCAATGATTGTGGACTATTGATGTTCCTTTGTTTGTCATAGTTGTCCTGTCAAATACATCAACGTATTATCTACGAGTCATAAAGGTAGTTTCGTGACAAATTCCAGTGAAGTTTGATTTCTAAAGTTCAGCCATACAAGACCTATATACAAGACTCTGCGAGTCATATAGAGAGGTTTGGTAGAGATTTTTAGTGAAGGACCAGATGATGCCAATGAAGTCTACGAGAGTGCAATATGAGTCATAAACCATTCCACGACTCATAAAGTGGATTTGTAGAAGTGAAATCCAAGATTCAATAAGTTGAATATGAGACCTCGATTATAACTCGTAGTCAGTCTACGAGTCATAATTGCATGTTGTAGAAAGTCGCCGACCAGGCTTGTTAATCTTTTAACGACTTATTTATGAATACGATAAATAGTAATTTTTATGTCATAAGTGAAAAGAGGACAGTAAAGAACATAATTAGAGAGTACTTTTAGGATTTTGTACTAGGAGAATCAATAACGAAGAGCAGAATACTTGTGGATTAATTGTATCTTCAAATCTTGTGATTCTCAATATATTTTAGACTTTCTTATTCTTCAAATCAATTGGGTAAGTGATTAATTATATTTTCTCAATTCATAATTTCCTCATCTACCCATAGCATGAGTAGATAAATCCATAACTTGGGATCATGAGAACCATGAAGATCTAACCAAATAACCCTGATAATTTGCAATTCTTGGAATGGGTATTTACATGTATTAATCAATTCTCTTCGTTTTGCATGTTTTCTAGTAGTGGCCAATATTAGAACTTTTCTGGTGTTACATTCCCAATCTAGGTGTAATAAATTGGAAAAGAGATTAATTAACAGAACTCGATGATGTGTTCTCTTCTAATCAACTGAACTAGACCAAGGGGAGATTGACTGGGACTATGGATAATGGTTAGTATTGCAAACTATGAAAATGGAAGTCACATAGTGAAATTCACCTCTCACCTTTGACCAAAGGGCTTGGTGAACTTTAATTATCGTCCTACATAGTATAATCTAGTCGAGATTTGGGTTATCTAGGGGTAATGAGTTAGTGAATCATGGGGAACACTATTTCCAAAGTTGCATCTCCATTATTCATTGTCTCTTGTTTTAGTTCGTTTAGTTTAATTTCTTATCAACTATTGCAACCCCCCTTCCTTTTGGGAATGGAGTTAGTTAATACTTGAATTGTTTATTAGCGAATCAATTTGGAAGTCTCTGTATTCTCTGCGGGATTCGGCCCTAAGCTTGGTTAGGTTTTATATATGACAACGATCACTTTATCCTCCAAAAGAGAGGTGTAACTTAGGTGTGATCATAAATTTGAAAGAGTTGAAAGAGCAACTGAAAGATTTGTTGGAAAAAGGGCTTTATTAGCCCTGTTGTCTCTCTGTGGGGCACTCTTGTCCTGTTCGTTTGAAAGAAAGTTGGTTCCCTCAAAATGTGCATAGATTATCCTCAATTAAATAAGGTGATCACTAAGAACAAATATCCCCTTCCGAGGATCGATGACTTATTTGACCAACTTCAGGGTGCCACTATTTTCTCTAAGATTGACCTTAGATCAAGCTATCACTAGTTGAAACTGAGAGAATGTGACATCCCAAAGGAGGCTTTTCAAACATGATATGGTCACTTTGAATTCTTGGTAATGTCCTTTGGGTTGACAAATGCACTTGCAACCTTCATGGATTTGATGAACAGGGTAATCAGATAGTATCTTGACTTGTTCATGATCGTGTTTATTAATTATATCTTGGTATATTTTAGAGATAAGGAGGAGCATGTCAATCACCTTAGAATCGCTTTGCAGATGCTCAAGGATAATGAGTTATATGCAAAGTTTACAAAGTGTGAGTTTTGGCTCAAATTTGTGGCATTCCTAGGCCATGTGGTCTCAAGCGATAGGATACGAGTGGACACTCAAAAGATTGAGGCAGTCAAGCATTAGTAAAGACCCACCTCTCCAACCGATATAATAAGCTTCTTGGGTATGGCTTGTTACTACCACAGAGTTGTTGAAGGATTTTCTTCCATATCCGCACCATCGACTAGACTGACCTAGAAGAAGGCTAAGTTTCAATGGTCCAATAAGTGTGAGGAGTGTCTCTATGAGTTAAAAACAAGGTTGACTACGACAATAGTGTTGACTTTTCCTGAAGAAGTTGACGGGTTTGTTATTTATTGCAATGCCTCAAGAGTGGGATTAGGATGCGTATTGATGCAGAAGGGTAAAGTTGTTGCTTACGCTTCTAGCCAACTCAAAGTGCATGAGGTGAATTATCCCACACACGACTTGGAATTGGAAGTGGTGGTGTTTGCTCTCAAACTATGGTGTCACTATCTATATGGAGTACATGTTGATGTGTTTACAGACCATAAGAGCCTACAATATGTTTTCTCTAAGAAGGAGCTTAATCTGAGGCAGATAAGACGGATTATGTTACTCAAGGACTATGACATGAGTATCCTCTACCATAAAGGTAAAGCTAATGCAGTTGTTAATGCTCTTAGCAGGTTGTCTATGGGCAGCACCGCCCATGTCGACAGAGAGAAAAAGTAGTTGGCAAAGAGGTTCACAGATTTGCATGATTGGAGTTCAAGTCGATGAATCTTGTGAAGGTAGAATATTTGTGCATAATGGGTCTACATCATAGCTTATGGTAAAGGTAAAGGAGAAGCAAGACCAAGATCCCATCTTACTCCAATTGAAGAAAGATATACATAAGCAAAAAATAATGGCTTTTGCCAAAGGGGGAGATGGAGTATTAAGGCACCAAGGCAGATTGTGTGTCCTAGATATTGATGGTGTTCGACAGAGGATCATGGCAGAGGCCTACGATTCCAGATATTCCATCCACCTAGGCTCAACTAAGATATACCATGACTTGAGAGAGATTTATTTGTGGAGTAGGATGCGAAAGATATTGCTGAGTTCGTTTCTAAGAGCTCGAATTGCCAACAAGTGAAAGTTGAGCACCAAAGGCCATATGGAGTAGCTCTGAACTTTGAGATTCCAGAGTGGAAGTGGGAGATGATTAGCATGGACTTCGTCATAGTCCTACCGAGGTCTCGCAGACAACATGATTCGATTTGGGTAATAATTGATCGGATGACAAAATCTGCTCACTTCTTGGTAGTAACGATGGTTGATACAACAGATGATTATGTCTGACTGTACATAAAGCATATTTTCAGACTGCAAGGAGTCCTCTTTGTCTATTATTTCAGACAGAGGAGCTCAAATTACTGCCCAGTTTTGGAGATCATTTCAGAAAGGCTTATGATCAAAAGTGAATCTTAGCTCTGCCTTCCACCCTCAGACTGATGGTTAGGCAGAGCGGATGATATGGACCTTGGAAGACATGTTGAGGGCCTGGATAATCGATTTTAAGGCTTATTGGGATGACCATTTTCCTCTAATTGGATTCTACTATGATAATTGCTTCCATCCGAGTATCCAAATGGCTCCCTATGAGGCCCTCTACGGTAGAAGATGTAGATTGCCGATTGGATGGTTCGAGGTAGGTGAAGCAAGTTTGATGTCATGATCCAAGCCTAGGATCTTAGCGTGATATGGTGAATGCGGAACCTGAAGGGACCCCAAACAAGCCCCTTAACATATTATCACACATCATTGATCGCGAAAGCATTTGAACAATAGCAAAGAGCATAAAATAAGGATGAGGGACTTAGGGAAATCTTTCATAACATAAACCATCAAAAGAGTCAAACCTCATAACATCAATACATAACTTATCCAACAAACACCTCTACACATAGAATTTAGCGGGGGCCAAGACAAGCAACCGAGCTCATCCTCATAGTAAAAAGTATACAGTAAAAGAAAGAGAATCTTTATACATAGTATAAGATCAAAGACATTGTCCCTAAAATTGAGGACTCACCAACTTGCTTCGTAGAGATAGTACTAGCCACGGGGAGGATGAGGATGATCATGAGGAGTTCCGGTTCCTACATGGTAACATCATGTAAGCATAGAGCATGCGTTAGTACATTTGAATGTACTAAGTATGTAGGATGAAACACAACAATAGATAGGAAACATAGGCAAAATGCAATATTGTAAGAAATGGATAGCATAATAATAATATGACATGTATGAATAATGCTTAAAGTAAAATATGCTTATATAGAACATATGACATATGAAGGAAGAGACCATCATCATAGACTAAGCAAACTTAGTACTTGGATTCTAAGGTAGACCACCCCTTAGAAGTGATTGAGGAATCAACCATTCAATTATTTGATGGACATGACCACCCTCCATCGGAAGTGAATGAGGTATCAACCCCTCAATTGGTTGATAGCTTACCACCCCTATCCGAGGCAAATGAGGTATCAACCCCTGAATTGGTTGATAGCTTACCACCCCCATCCAAGGAGATTGAGGTATCAAACCCTAAATTGGTTGATGGCTTACCACCCCCATCCGAGGCGATTGAGATATCAACCCCTCAATTGGTTGACAGACATGAACACCCTCTACCGAAAGTGATTGAGGTATCAACCCCTCAATTGGTTGATGACTTACCACCCCCATCTGAGGCGATTGAGGTATCAACCCCTCAATTAGTTATGGTCAACTCACAATATTATAGAAATATATCATGAAATCATCACATAAATACCATCCTTTCATCATCATAAAGTCACCTAACTCATATGCCAAGCATTAGGCCTTCAACAACTCAAGATACATTAACCGGACATACTATGAAACACTTGGTGGGTGTGCAATGATAGTACAAAACCATCCAATTCAAGAATCAAATCATGCAAGTAAACTTGAAGTAAGTAAACCGGCCAATAATAGGTAATATCATCATGCAATATACATCAAAAACCTTCATCAAATCATAAGATAGATTCAAGATTCATAGCTCAAAACATGCTCAAACTGTCACACTTTTATGAAACACCAACATAGTTCATAATCAAATTTATAATAAATAACACCCATAAATGAAATTTATGTAAAAAGGAAGCTTGGGCACCATGAGTGAAAGGACCAAATGGTTGAAACCCACATACCTTAACTTTGGATAATTCCTTAATGCAGATTGGAATGGAGACTTGAAGCTTGAGTGAAATCGATAAGATCCAAAATGAGTTTTGGCATTTGAATTTTGAGAAAAATATTTGTCTAAGTGCTTGAGAGAGTATTGGAGAAAGTCTCATATGATACGGTGTTGAAATACAGCAAAGTGTAGGTATTTTCACACATGGGAAGGCTTAAGCCTAAGACTCCAAATCTTTGGACCGAGATTAGAAAACTAGCAATAAAATATACTACTTCGCGACAGGTCCGCGTTGGCGGAGCAATCGCGGACAACTATTGGAATTGCAAAGTTGGCGAAATTTGTTTTTCTCTACGGGTCTTCTAAAATTCGGGTCATACCCATTTACCACTCAATTTTTCTCTATGAACAAGAATATGATATATAATTTTTGATATCACGCATGGATTTTAAAATATATGAAAATTACGAATTTGGGCACTTCCGAGGTACATTCTCGGGCACTTTTTGGGGTCGTTTCATTTGATTGTGCTAGATTTGGTACATTAGACTATGGAGAAAGTAAAGATTATCCAAGAGAGGTTGAGAACCGCATGGAGTCCTCAGAAGTCCTCAACTGATGTTAGAAGAAGAGACTTTGAGTTTGAGATACATGATTGGGTGTATTTAAAAGTGTCACCCATAAAAGGTGTGCTGAGATTTAGAAAGAAAGGGAAACTAATTCGAGGTACATTGGCCCTTATCAGATAATAAAGAGAGTGGGCAATGTGGCTTAAAAGTTAGAGCTACCACTAGATTTAATGGCTATCCGTCAGGTCTTTCACATTTCTATGCTTAAGAAGTGTTTGGGAGATCAGTCCTTAGTTGTACCTGTCAAAAGCATTGGGGTGGAAGATAGCTTGAGCTATGATGAGATTCCTATCCAAATCCTTGATCGTCAAGTTCACAAGTTCTGAACTAAAGAGATTGTTTCTGTCATAGTATTATAGAGAAGTCAATCCACTGAAGAGGCTACATGGGAAGCTGAAGAGGATATGAAGGCTAGATACCTGCATCTATTTGTGCCTAATGATGAGAATGTTAAGACAATATCCTACTCTTAACTTGAGTTAATTTGTTCATTTCTTGAGTCTAAATAGCAATTTTCTAGATTATTGATTGTTTGATAGTTTGATTGGTTGATTGAGTATTGAGAGGAGTCTTGATTGTTATTCATGCCTTGAGTTTATCCTTACTCATCATTCAAGGATGAATGATCCCTAGGGGAAGATAATGTAACACCCCAGAAATTTTGAAATGAAACAGGTCATCAGACCTAGTACTACGAGAAAGTTTACGAGCCATAGACTGGAGTACGGCCCATAGACCAGGTCATAAAAGGTGTTCTGAAAGTTGAAAAAATTTTGATTAAGCATGGAAGGGAGTTTACGAGATGGTACATGACCATAACATGTTCCATGAGTTATCTGTCAAGTCATGGAACAAGATTCAGAAACATGTAATTTTGGTCCAGGTTTTATGAGGGGGAATACAACCGGTAACCTGTTCCACGAATCCTTGATGAATCGTAGAATGAGAATCAAAAACTGATAATATTGACCCACTTTCGACGAGAGAGGACCACGACCCATAACCTGTTTCACGGGTCATAAAAGAGGTTTTATAGTTGATGTGCTGCAAATACAAAATATTTGATGTATAAAACTTAGGATTTTGTGGTCTCAATGCGACATTTATGATTTTTATATGTTTTTGTGCTTAGTTTTGCAGGAAAGAAGGTTGGCATGATTTTGGGCAAAATTGCAGACTTTTCTAGTTTTTGAAGGTCTACGGGACCCTCTATGAGTTGTAGAAGATTCTACGAGTCGTAAGAGTGGGTTTCGTGAAGCTTTCCAATGAAGTTTGATTTCTAAAGTTAAGCCATACGAGACATATTTACGAGTCATATAGAGTAGTTTCGTGAAGAATTCCAGTAAGATCCAGTGAAGGACCAGTTGATGCAGATGAAGTCTACGAGAGCACAATACGAGTTGTGAATGAGTCTATGACTCATAAAGTGGATCCATAACAATGAAGTCCAATATCTCAAAAGCGAATAAGAGACCCCGATTACAATTCGTGAATTAGTTACGAGACATAAAGGCCTGTTGTAGGATGTCGCTAACCAGTTTTTCTATGTTTTTAGGACTTGTTTGTAAATACTATAAATATTAATTTTTAGATTAATTTTGAGGGGAGTATAGTAGAGAGGACGCGAAAAGAGTACTTATTTGGGTTTTGTACTTGGAGACTTCAATTGTGGACAAGAATACACTTGTAGATTCATTAGATCTTCAAATCTTGTGATTCTCAATATATTTTAGATTTGCTTGTTCTTCAACTCAATTGGGTAAGTGATTAATTATGTTTTCTCAATTCACAATTTCTTTATCTACCCATAGCATGAGTAGCTTAATCCATAACTTGGGGTTGTGGGAACCATGAAGATCTAACCAAATAACCCTGGATAATTTGCAATTCTCGGAATGGGTATTTATATTTATATTAATCAATTCTCTTCATTTAGCATATTTTCTAGTGGTGGCCAACATAAGAACTAGTCTAGTGTTACTTTCACGATCCAAGTGATAATGAATAGGAAAAGAGATTAGTTAATAGGATTTGATGATGTGTTCTCGTCTAATCAACCGAACTAGACCAGGGGAGGTCGACTGGGACTATGGGTAATGGTCACTAGCGCTTCCGCGCAATAATTCGAACCCCTTTTTTTGTTTTTGATAAATGGTCCACGTCACATAGTGAAATTCGTCTCTCACCTTTGACAAAAGGGTTTTGTGAACTTAAATTACTGTCCTACATGCTATACTCTAGTCGAGAATTGGGTTATCCGGGAATATTGAGTAGGTGAATCATGGGGAATACAATTCCCAAGTTTCTCTCCATTATTGATTATCTACTGTTTAAGTTAGTTTAGTTTAATTTCATATCAATTATTGCAGCGCTCCCCCCTCCTTTGGGAAATTGAGATAGTTAATGGTTGAATTATTTATTAGTGAATCAATTTGGAAGTCTCTATATTCTCTTTGGGATTCGACCAAACCTTGGTTAGGTTTTATATTTGACAACGACTGCTTTATCCTTGAAGAGAGGTGTAACTTGGGCACGATCAAAGATTATTGCGTCGTTGTCAGGGAATACGGCTAGACTTTGATTGAATTCACTAGTAATTGTCATTTAAGTGTTAATTTCTTAGTTCTCTTATATTTTACTTTTGTTTTCGTTTTGTTTCTTTGTCTGGTATGCTAGGTAGTGTATGCCCCAAACTAGGATTCAAGGCAATCCCTTAACTCAACTTGATCTAGAGATCCAAAGAATTACAAGAAGAATAGCCCAAGAAAATGCTAACAACGCACTTAATGCAGCCTTGAATCGGGATGTTAATAAGGAATATCAAAATGACAACCCATCTTCTTTGGAAAATATTCCACTGCCTGGGGACTTCAACGAAAATACTTATAGATGGAACTAATATACATTGAACCCTATGGCTATGGATGTGATCGGGGCTATTGTATTGCCACCACTACCGGCTTACATAAAGTTTACAGTTTCTAGTGGGTTACTTCAAATGCTGAAAAATCGTGGATTATATGCGGGCCAACCATCAGAGAATCCATATAGCCACTTGCATAATGTGGATTTTTTGTAAGAGTGTGATGCGGACACAAAATTTATCCATGGATGTTGTCGGACTCTGTGTTATCCCATTATTTCTTAAAAGCAATGTTGCGTTATAACTATCTGAGTTTCCACAGAGTTCAATAACTAGTTGGACAGATTTGTAGAAGGCCTTTTTGGAATGATTCTTTCTTAGATCGAAAAAGCTCAAGTTAAAGGATCAGATGAACAACTTTGAGCAACTTCCTGGTGATTGAATTAGCACTACATGAGAGCAGTTTACCAAGTGTTTGAGGAGTGTCCCGGACCACAAGATAGTTTATGATGCCTTGGTAGAGATCTTTTACCATGCCCTATATGAGAATAGCCAAGATTGTGCCGACACTATTTTGGGAGGCATATATCTAGATCAACCATTTGCAAGGATTGCCGAGCGTATGGAGCAAGTGGTCAAGACTAATAGTGCATGGGGACAATGGTATAGAGCTTCTATGAGGAGTTCATATGTTGTTAATGTTGGTTCAGAGCAAGCTAAAATAAATGCGAAGATTATCCAACAACTTGCTCGACTCCGCACAAACATCGATATGGTGATTATGCAAAATCAGGAAAGAGTGACTGTGGTAGTTCACCAACCTCCACGTGCACCCGTATATGATAAGCCTTATTATAAAGAGGATGCTTGCTTTGTGAATGATCAGAAGGGGGTATTCGGACCAATGCCCAAGGGTCCAATTAGGACTACTAGCACCAAGGTCAAGAAAACCAGGGTCAAAAGTATGATAGGGATGGAGCTTATAGAGACAACCGAGGTGGTTATTATGAGAGGAATAGGAGTCCTGAAGCAGATTGGGGCAGAAGAGATAGTTTCAGAAATGGTCCATAGGTGGCACCACATAACTGAGATGCCAGTACAGGAAATTCTAGAATTGAGGAGATGTTGATTGTTTGTTGAAGAAGGCAGACAAAAGATGAAAATATAAAAGGCATGAAATTCAATATTTCAAGTATTAATCAAAAGATAGAGTCTCATTTTATTGCTATTAAACAACTTAAGCAACAATTTGGTCAAGTGTCAACTCAGTTGAATCAACGTCAAAAGGGTACATTGCCTAGTAACATAGTTCAAAATCAAAAGAATGAAGGGAAATATATGGCAGTTACTACTAGAGTTGGAAAGAGTACCATTGATCATCCTATGCTGGTTAAGATAGAAGATGTTCGTGAGAAGATAGTTGCAGATAAGGATGTGGTTGAAGGAGATGATTGTTCAAAGATGGGGTGAGTGAGATAGCTAAAGAGTCACAGAAGTATAAGACCGTCCTAAGGCCTCCTCCTCCTTTCGCTCAAAGACTTAAGAAGAGGGAGAAAGAAGGCAAGTTCAAACACTTTCTCTCTATGCTTAAACAAGTATCCGTAAATATTCCTCTGATTGAAGCTTTGGAGTAAATGTTGGGTTATGCAAAGTATATGAAAGACTTGGTTACTAAGAAGCGGACTGTGAGTCAAGAGCTTTCTAAGTAAATTTAGCATTGCAGTGCTATCACTACTAAGTCATTGGCTTAAGAAGCGTGAAGATCCAGGTGCTTTCACTATAGCTTGCACTATAGGTGATGTAGCATTCACAAGAGAACTTTGTGATTTGGGTGCTAGTATCAATTTGATCCCTCTTGTGATTTTTAAGAAGTTTGGTTTGGGTGCCCCTTCTCAACCTAAGATGTGATTGTTAATGGAAGATAGAATGGTGGAAAAATCTGTTGGGATACTCTATGATGTGTTGGTAAAGGTTGAAAAATTCATATTCCCTGCAGATTTTGTGATTCTAGATTATGAGGTTGATTTTACAGTTCCTATTATTTTGGGAAGGCCTTTCTTAGCCATTGGTCACAGCTTCGTGGGTATGAAAAAGGGTCTACTCAAGTTCAAATTTGGGGATGATGAGGTCATGTTTAATGGTTTTTAATAAGTAAGTAGGGACAATAATGTGAGAGTCGTTTCGGTCATCGAGACTATTAATGATGATGAGCTAGAGATACCACCTGAGCTAAGGCTAGGAATTGATAAGTTGGAGGAATTATTGATGAACCTCGATAGTAATGGTATCCCAAATTATGAGGAAATAGTAAATGCTCTTGGGGTGTCTTTTGGTACTAGACGTCAAACTAAACTAGAGCTAGACTTGCAGAATTGGGAGTCACCACCCACAAAGCCCTCTATAGAAAACCCACCAGTGTTAGAATTGAAAGCACTTCCAGAACATTTGAAATATCAATTTTTGGGAGTCAACAATACCTTACCAATCATAATAGCTATAGATTTGAATAATGAGCAAGTGGATGCCCTTGTAACGGTGCTTAAACAACTTAAGAAGGCCATCAGATGGACTATTCCAAATATTATTGGTATCCCTCCTGGGGTGTGTACACACAAAATCCAATTGGCCAAGGACTACAAGCCAAGTATTGAGCATCAAAGGTGCCTACAAGAGGTTGTTCGCAAAGAGATCATTAAATGGTTGGATGTAGGAGTAATCTATCCAAATCACCGATAGTGAATGGGTGAGTCCGATACAGTGTGTTCTAAAGAAAGGAGGTATCACTGTGGTATCTAATGCTAACAATGAATTGATCACTATGTGTCCAATCATATGATAGAGGGTGTGCATACATTACAGAAAGCTCAATGCCTCGACAGAGAAGGGTCACTTTCCTATGTCATTCATGGATCAGATGCTTGACAGACTAGCAGAAAATGGGTGGTACTATTTTCTTGAAGGATATTCCTACTATAATCAGATCATCATCGCTCTGGAGGATCAGGAGAAGACCACATTTACGTGCCTCTATGGCACCTTCGCATTTAAGAGGATGCCATTTGGGTTGTGTAATGCCTAAGCAACATTTCAGATATGCACGATGACCATATTCATAAACATGGTGGAGAGTACTATTAAGGTCTTCGTGGATGATTTTAGTGTGGTTGGAAACTCATTTGAGGATTGCTTGGCATACCTGCAAGATATGTTACAAAGATGTGTAGAAAGTCATCTGGTGCTAAATTGGGAAAAGTGTCATTTCATGGGGAAAGAGGGTATTGTGTTGGGCCACAGGATATCTGGCTTGACGTCGACAGATCAAAATTTGAGGTGATTGAGAAGTTTCCACCACCCATCTAAGTAAAGGGTATGAGGAGTTTCTTGGGATATGCAGGATTCTATCGGAGGTTCATTAAAGACTTCCCTAAAATTTCACACCCATTGTCTAAATTACTGGAGAAAGATGCTAAGTTCATGTTTGATAATGCATGTATGCTAGCCTTTGAAAAGTTAAAGAAGATGCTGACCTCAGCACCAATTATTGTGGCTCTAGACTGGTCCAAGCCCTTTGAAATCATGTGTAATGCAAGTGGGGACGCTCTAGGTGTGGTATTCGGGTTAGTGCAAGGAAAGATATTGCATCTCATATATTATGCCAACAAAGCCCTAAATACGACCTAGAAGAATTACACTATTATAGAACAAGAATTACTTGCATTAGTATTCGCATTAGAAAAGTTAAATCATATCTGTTGGGAGCCAAAGTGATGGGGCATACAGACCATTTAGCACTTCAATATTTGATGGGGAAAAAAGATGTAAAGCCAAGGTTGATGAGATGGGTGCTTCTCTTGTAAGATTTCCACTTTGATGTCATTAACAGAAAAGGGACAGAGAATCAGGTCGTATATCATCTATCCAGATTGGAAGATGGGCCAATGATGAAATTTGATGATGGATTGGAAATAAATGATTCCTTTCCTGATGACAGAGCCTTGGCTACATCGCATGATCTAATACCTAGGTCTGCAAATTATGCAAATTACTTGGTGAGTGATATCATACCACTCGACTTAAACGCATATCAACATCGAAAGTTAATGCATGATTTGAGGAAGTTCTTTTGGGATGTCCCATACTTATTCTGTGTATGTGCTCATGGGATTATTTGTTGCTGTGTTTCTGAGGTCGAAATGATGAGTATACTTGAGGCATGCCACTCGTCATTAATGGGTGGACATCATAGTAGGATTCGAACAGCTCACAAAATTCTATGATGTGGGTATTATTGGCCCACAATCCACCAAGATACCCATGACTATGCCAAAGCTTGTGATAGGTACCAAATCGTAGATGGGGTTACTCACAAGCATGAGCTCCCTTTGAATCCTATTTTGGTAATTCAATTTTTTGATGTGTGGGTGATAGATTTCGTGGGACCATTTGTTAGCTCACATGGAAACAAGTGCATCTTAGTTGTTGTGTATTATGCATCAAAGTGGGTGGAGGCCGTGGCTCTACCTAATAATGAGCGCAAAGGTGTCACAGCATTCCTGAAAAGGAACATCTACTCAAGATTTGGTACTCCTCGGGCTATCATCAGCTGTGGAGGTTATCACTTCTGCAATAGACTCTTAAAAGATCTTATTGAAAAGTATGGAATGAAATATAGGGTAGAAAATGCCTTATTATCCGCAAACAAGTGGGCAAGTGGAAGTGTCAAATAGGGAAATTAAATGGATTTTATCTAAGACTGTGAATGAAAATCGAACAGAGTAGTCTAGGAAGCTGGATGATGCATTATGGGCATATCGGACTGCATTCAAGATCTCATTCTTCAACCGTCTTGATATCTTCCACATTTCCAAGGTATGGCTAGACTCTTTGACCATTATCTCCATTTTCAGGTTTTTGAAGATTACGAACCGTCAATGAGTCATAGAGGGTTCTACGTGTCATAAGAGTAGGTTTTATAATGATTTCCAGTGAAGTTTGATTTATGAAGTTCATCCATGAAACCTCTTTACGATTCTAAATCACTCTACAAGTCGTATAGAGTGGTTTTGTGAAGAATTTCAGTGAAATCTAGCGAATGACCTGTTCATGCAGATGAATTCTAGGGGAGTGTAATACGAGTCGTGAATCAGCCTATGATTCATAAAGTGGATCCATAATAGTGAAGTCTAAGATCTGAAGAGCTGAATACGAGACCCCCGATTACGACTCTTAAATCAGTTTACAAGTCCTAAAGGCCTGTCTTAAAAAGTAACCGACCAATTTTTCTATTTTTTTAGGACTTGTTTATCTATACTATAAATAGTAATTTTTAGGTTAATATTTAGGAGAGTACAATAGAGAGGACATGACTAGAGTACTTTTTAGGTTTTTGTACATGGAGACTTCAATCTTGGAAAAGAATACACTTGTAGATTCATTATATCTTCAAATCTCATGATTCTCAATATATTTTGGATTTTTTGGTTCTTCAACTCAATTGAATTAGTGATTAATTATATTTTCTCAATTCATGATTTCTTTATCTACCCATAGTATGAGTAGTTAAATCCACAACTTCGGTTCGTGAGAAACATGAAGATCTAAACAAATAAACCAAGATAAATTGCAATTCTTAGAATGTGTATTTACATGTGTTAATCAATTCTCTGCATTTTACATGTTTTCTAGTGGTGGCCAGCATTAGAACTTGCCTAGTATTATAAAATGCCCCAAATTGTGTTTCGAAAATGCCCATAATTATAATTTCCATATATCTCAAAATCCATGTGTGATATCAAAAATCTGACTTCATATTCTAGATCGAGGGGCAAAATTGAGTGGGAAATGGGTATAACCCAAATTTTAGAGGACCCGTAGTAAAAAATAAATTTCACTAATTTTGTATTTCCAGAGAGCATTCGCACTTGGCCGTGATGTGCCAGGGATGCAGAGCAGTATTATTTTTGGTTCTTGTTTCACCCGTGTAACGAAATAGACATGGTCCAATGCATTTTTTCCTTAACTTTCCAGTGTCGGCCAAGGGCCTTGGGGTCATGGCCCTATGCCTACTTATGCATGAAAACACCATATTTAGTCATTTTTCAACTCTATAGCACTCAAAACTCTAACAAAAACCTCTCCAAGACTTAACCAAATATCTCATTCAAATTTCAAGAATTTCAAGCTTAACTTTGGAACTCAAGGATTCACTTCAAGCTCTAAGTTTCCTTCAAGTTCATCTCAAGAAAACCCAAATTTGAGGTACGTGGGTTGCATCCATTGGGTCCTTTCACCCATGGAGCCCAATCTACCTTTTTATGAAAATTGCATGTTTTCAAGTTGTATCATCTATGGGTATCTCTTATTATGGATTATGATTATAAATTATGTTGGGGTTTTATGAAATGTTGATTGATTATACACGTCTATCTATTTCTAGCTTATACCATGAATTGGTTTTGTATATTGAGACTATAGATGTTTTGAGCTATGAAACTATGATCTATTATGAGATTTGATGAAGGAATCTAAGGTATCCTACAAAAGGGTTTTACTATATGTTGGTGGATTGATTGCACTGAGTTTTTTCATATTATTTCGTCCTTAAATTGCATGATTTTGAACAAGCATTATGAACCCACCAAGTGTTTGATAAAATATCTTGACAAGGATTCTTATATTATTGATAATTTATTACATGATTTATAAGTCAAATTACTCTATAATGATTAAGGGCTTGCACGTATGTATTGAATTCATGAAAAATATCTATGATGTTGCAAGTAGACCACACCTTGTTGAGGGGGTGACATGCCTCAATCACCTTATTGAGGGGTGACATACCTCAGTCACCTTGTTGAGGGGGTGACATGCCTCAATCATCTTGTTGAGGGGTTACATACCTCAATCACCTTGTTAAAGGGGTGACATGCCTCAATCACCTTATTGATAAGGTGAAATGCCTCAATCACCTTATTGAGGGGTGACATACATCAATCAACTTGTTGAGGGGTGATATGCCTAAATCACCTTATTGAGAGGTGATATACCTCAATCACCTTGTTAAGGGGGTGACATGCCTCCATCACCTTACAGGGGGATGACATACCTGGATTCCAAGTAGTAGCTCGCTTGGTCTATGTCGGTTATGGTCTCTTCCCACACATGTGATACGTACTATATAAATTATATGATTTACGAGCATGTTTTACTTCAAGCATTGATTATGTATGCCAGATTGATATTATACGTATCCATTGCTTATGATTATGCATTTTGTCTATATTGGCTTATGTCTTGTTGCATTGCATCCTACATATTTAGTATATTCAAATGTACTAACGCATACTCTATACTACGTGATATTACCATATAGGGGACAAAGCACCTTTTAATCATCCTCCACGTGGCTAGTTTGGTACTTCATAAGATAAGCTTTGGTGAGTCCTCAAGTCCAAGGACACTATCTATGCTACTCTTACTATTTGATATGTCTTTATGTTGAACACTTGATACTATGAGGGTGAGCCCGGAAAGTGTTTTGGTCCCCACTCCATTTCATATTAGAGGTGTTGTTGGATATTTGATGTACTTATGCTATGAGCTTGAATGTTTTATGCTTTTATAAATATCAATACTTCCCCTAGTCCTGCTTCTCTTGCTTATAACTCTTGTGTTGTTTAATTTGCTTCCGCGACCAAGGATATGTGAATGATACGCTAAGATGCTTTTTTGGGTGTCCCCTCGGGTTCTCATTCACTGTGTCACGTCTAGGCCCTAGGCTTGGGTTGTGACATATTATCTTCCCGATCCAGGTGGTAATGAAAAGGAAAAGAGATTGATTAACAGGATTTGATGATGTGTTCTCGTCTAATCAATCGAACTAGACCAAGGGGAGGTTGACTGGGACTATGGCTAATGGTTAGTATTAGACACTATGGAGATGGGCCAAGTCACATAGTGAAATCTGCCTCTCACCTTTGACCAAAGTACTTGGTGAACTTAAATTACTATCCTACATGCTTTACTCTAGTCGAGAATTGGGTTATTCGGTGATATTGAGTTAGTGAATCATGGGGAACACATTTCCCAAGTTTCTCTCCATTATTGATTATCTCCTGATTTAGTTAGTTTAGTTTAATTTCTTATCAATTTATTGCACCCCCACCCCTTTGGGAATTGAGATAGTTAATACTTGAATTGTTTATTAGTGAATCAATTTAGAAGTCTCAGTATTCTCTGTGGGATTCAACCCTAACCTTATTTATATTTTATATTTGACAATGATTGTTTTATCCTCCAAAAGAGAGGTGTAACTTGGGCGTGATCAGTAGTCCACTTCGGTTGTTTTTCTTGAGGGGTAATTTTGTCTTTTCCTACCTTTTTTAGTTAAAACACATGACGTTTTGGACTTATTTTAGATACCCCTTATTAGTACCTTAAGGGTATTACTCCTTAAAAATACTTAGAACCTTCAGAGAGCATCAAAGAAAGGGAGAAAGCTAGGGTTCCAAGCACGTGAGTAGGGATTCTTTGAAAGTTGATTGTTCTTCTATTTCCAGATATGTAAGGCTAATAAAATATGAATTATGTTCTTCCATGTGTCCCATACTCTGAATTGATAGAGCTGTGATTGAGTTGAGTCTCCAATGCATGTTTCCTCATGGTTTTCTTAAATTTGAATATATGTCTATATAATCTTGCATGATTGATATTTTACGAATTAAATACTTGAAATAGACGATTTTGACATACTAAAAGAACCCTGGCATAAATTCTTGTTGTTTTTACAAAAAAAATTTAATTGAGTATGTTTTGAGGCTAGAGAGCATATGAAATCACTAAATGCTTAAGCTCCACTTTTGTTCCCTGAATGCTATGAGCTAGAATAATGCATGATAGAGTCTCCATTAGCCAAGAGTTGAACCTTAAACAAATGTAACCAAAGAGTCGATAGTTGATGTGGTGATTTTATTTGACAAACATCCAGATGAGACTAGTTGATTGAGAATAATTATCTTATGAGAATTGACTCTTGGAAGAAGTATCGAGCACCAAAATGAGTAAGAGTAAGACCAACTCGAACTCATTAACTACGTCGCCAAGCATAGCTGAGGACTGAAGAATTTCATCAAATGTTCCCTCTTGATTGGAAGTCCCTGAAAGAATAGCAAACTTAATTGATTGGATCTATTATGGATTCAATTCGTTCTTTACCTGGCAAGTACTGAACAGCTACATTAGCGAGATTGTTGTACAATCACTGGCTCATGTAATCTTGTCGGATAAGAGAAACTCCCAAATAGGCCCCAAATTGATAGTATTCTAATTAGATTGTTTTGGATTGATTTGGGTTGTATTGATTGATCATTGTCTACTATTTACTCTTGCTTTAGACAGACATTAGACATTTTGATTAAGTATTCTTGAGCTATTGTTATTCCACCTTTATCTGTTTCACTCATCCATTTTATATGCCAGTATATTCCATGTACTGACGCCCATTTAGGCCTGCATCTTTTCATGATATGGAGGCAAGTGTTAGAGATCATCAACAGGCACATCGTTGAGGATCTATTCGTATCCAGTTGATTGATGAGTCCTCCCCGACTTCCGGAGGATGCTCATTTAAATTTCATATAGCTTGAGTTAGTACTTTAGCTCTTTTGGTTTAGGTAGCCATGCCCTTTCATGGTACTATCTTGATAGTTGTTTAGAGGCTTCATAGACTAAATTTGGGATTGATAATTTGGATATTGTCTGACTAGCTTCTTTCACACTAGTCCTGTTAATTTGTTATTATTGTCTTTATTTGAGATTGTCCACCTTTATCATCTTTAGTCTTCCGCTGATATTACAAACATTGATTGAATGAATGCAATGAGGCCAAGTGGTTTGCTTGGAGATTAGCAATAGTCTTCAGCTATTGGCCACCTCTAGGTACCCTTCTGAGGCATGACAAGAGGCTTCATGGACTAGAAAATGATGAGTTGATGTTGAGGTCCTTTTCTTGATTGAGTATTCTTTAAATCCACTCTTATATCATAGATGTTGAGTTTGATTTTATTAGCCTATGGCCTATATTCATTGAGTTAGAATGTTCATTAAGTTTCTCATTATAATATCACTTTATTTTAAGTCTTCGCTAATTTGAATGATTGAAACGATCGTCATGAGGCCAAGTAGTTCGCTTGGGGACTAGCAATAGTCTCTAAGTATCGGTTGCATCTAGGGTACCTTCCCAGGGTATGATACTGTTTAATGAATATCATTAATACTACTTTAAACTTTATAATGAATTTCTCGTTCATTTATGTTTAAAAACATTTTGAAATCTTAAGATAATGGACTTTCAAACCTTTCCCATAATGCTCTAGAATTTCCTGGATTGCGATGAATCAATAACATAGCAAATAATTGTCGATGGTTTTGATAACTTGCTGCTTCAGACACACATTCTATCAGATTACTATCATAAAGTAATAGTCCTCTTGTTTCTGTAGCTTCTCTAAATGAATTATATTTTACTCCATTTCTAGTTCGTATACATTCATAGGATTTTGGCCCTCTTATGTTTCATTAAAAGCAATCTAAGATAGTATCTTTCTCCCTCAGTTGGATGACATGCCACGATATGATCAATAACATGACCTTTTCTATGACATGTCAACATTTTATTTGTTGGTGACCGTACAAAGTGTTTCGCAAATTCACGATATAGTAAATTTAGGTTCATAGCCTCTTCGCTTATTTTATTCATAAAAAATTTGATTGACATTATATTTTTAATCATGAGATTATTTATAATTTTATTAATATTATCTATGCTTTTGAAGGGGACAAATTGTTGTCCATCAAGACGAAGTTGAAAATGATATACACTTGGACTTATTTCACTGACAGAAAAAAGCAAATATTCTCCATGTCGCCTCAGGTGGTGATATCCACCTTGCAAATTGATATTATTTTATTTCTTCTATTTCTATATTTGAATCATTAGTCTGTACATGAAATGTTGCTTTATCATATCCTTTACAAATATATTTTTAAATATACTTAACAACTTTAATATCCGAACAAATCTCTACATTCATGTGACAAGTAAACCTACAAAGCAAAGATGGATTGTAAGAAATAACCCATGAGTTATTAAGAAAGTACCCTATAATTTTCACATTTTTCCTGGGTTTCGTCTTCTATATATTGGATATGAATTTTTTCTTTTAGTCATTTGATCTACAAACTCTTTAGAATACTTATTTTTACAAGAACTTTTTCTTCATACATGAATTTGTTGAATTTAAGTTGCCACAAGGACCATGCATCATGTGTTGTGTAACAAGTGAGTATAATAGGGAATTATGTTTTCATCTGGCAATTCAGCATATATGAATCTATCATATGCTTCTACGATTAGCAATTTGTAATTCCCATTAAGTATAATAAGAAAATGAGCATGGGGAAGTCCTCGCTTTTGAATTTTCACTGTATATATAAATGCTGCAACGTTACCAAATATATGTGTTACGCCTGATAAAATTATCAAAATACCCCTACATGAGAGGCACTCACATAACGCATCTTCCTTATACTATTTTGCAAATCTGAGGCCAAATAAGCAATCAGCACGAAAATTTATGTGAAAAAAGTAATCTTGGTTGATTTTTAAAGCAACTGAATCAAAAGATAATTTTTTGAGGTAAAAATGCAATTTTAGAAAAGTGTGTGACATGTTCCCGTCGTGAAATGGTTGCACATTTTCACTAAATAGTGATTTCAATATTTTCTATGGTATTAGAAACTCAAAAGAAAGATTTTTTATGAAAATTGCCCTAGAATACCCAAGTCCGTGATGCAGACTTGGTTTTTCGTGGGGCAAATTTTCATAATTTTTTTGAAGGGCATTTCAAACCTTTTGCACCCTTCCTAAACTTAAAACTCGACCAATATAGGTCATTTGTTTTACCTACAAAGGGTTTCTAAACCTATTCCAAAGTCTCTTACACTACAATTAAGTGAGGATTTCAAGAGAAAAAGAGAATAAAAGCTAGGGTTCAAGAGACTGCAATCAAATTCTTGCAAGGTTAAGTGTCTTCCTTCATTCCAGATATGTAAGGCTCACCTAAAGTATGAGATTATTTTTCCATGTGCCCCATGATTGTGATAGGATGAGTTATGATGACATTGATATTCCCAGCATTGCATATTCTTTGAAAACTTCTAGATTATTTAACCTATTTTCTTATACTGTACAATTGATGATTTCAACAAACTTATTTTTCTTGAATAAATGATATTGAATTCCTATGTTGAGAATAAACATTAGGTTTTTATTTATTTAAATTTGCAAAAATGAACTTAGGAGATGAGTCTAGAGCCTTGATAGCATGAATGTACTCGTGATTGCGATTGTGATTGTAATGTGAGAGTTCTAATGATGATGTTCATGAAACTTGATGTTCCTAGAGTCTTAAAGTCATGAACTAATCCTAAAATAATGTTCCTAACCAAAAAGTTGATGGGTTGATGTGATAAATTAAGTTGACAAATGTCCAACGAGATTAGTTAGATGAGTTAACCAAATGATTGTTGTCTTATGAGTATGTTGGATACTGGTAGGAGTATTGAGCACCAAACTAAGTAATAGTAAACAAAAAACTCAAACTCAATAACTACGTAGTCAGCGTACGAGATGATTTAACTGTAAAATCGAATATTTCCCTAGTGTCTCAAAAAGAGAAATTAATGTTATTACTTGTAGATCCATAGATGGGATGTCCTTTACCTAGTAAGGTATTGGATAGATGTGACAATGACATCTCTTTCTTATATCATCACCAGCTCATAGGTGATAGTTATCGAAGAGAGAAACTTTCAGATAGGCCATGACGGTATCATGTAATGATTGAGTTTCTTATCGTTTGAGTTGAGTCGTTGTTTGAGATGACTTGATGTTTTAGTGGAATATCTTTTATTATATGTTTTCCCTTCAAGCTATTTTACATGCAGAGGTAGGTACTCGAGATCATCAATAGGAGTTTCATTGAAGGTCTTATCTTTCTACAGTTGATTGGTAAGGCATCCCCTGCATCCGGAGGATATGACTTGTACCTCTTTTGCTTTAGAGATAATTTTGTTTTAATTTGTAGTAGTCATGGCCTATTATAGTACCATCTAGACTATAGAAATAGAAGTTTCATAAACTAGAAGATGTTGATTTAATGTAGAGGTCTCTTTTCTTGATTATATTTTATTTAAATCTACTCTTATATCATAGGTGTTGAGTTTGATTTTGTTGGTCTATGGCCTTTATTCATTATGTTAGACAGTTGATTGAGTTGTCCCTCATACTGTCACTTTATTCTAAGTCTTCTACTAATGTGAATGATTGAACGATCGTCATGAGGCCAAGTGGTTTGCTTGGGGGACTAGCAATAATCTTTGAGTGCCAGCATGTCTAGGGTATCCTCTCAGAGTGTGACAAACTTGGTATGAGAGCACAGACTTCAAGTATCCAAGGGAATTGATGAAGTCGTGTCTAGTAGAGTCAATTTTATAGGTGTGTTGTGCACCACACTTTATAAGCAGGAGACTATAGTACATTAGGAATGGTTACACTTCTTTGATATTCTTATTTTGTGCGATATAGTTTATCCATATTAAAATACCTATTTGATTCGTGCATTACGCGTTTGCTGATCATACATTGACTATATCACTTTATGTATATATTTGAATATGTAGTGTAGGTATAGAATTATTTATATCTTGTTCTATCCATATTCCTGCAACTTCTGATACAGTTTGGTTATATATACACTGATCTAAACCAGAATCACACTTAAAGAGTAATATTAAAGTTAGTCAGCTGTGAACATCTTTTAGAGATTTTAAAAATAGAGTATGGATTAATTTTCATTATGTCCATTAAATTTTCCACAATATATTATGTTTAATTTATTTGAACCTTCCATTTTATTTCTTCCTTTTCACGATAAAAAAATAGTTGAACATTTTTGTCTTTTTTATCGGTAGGAATTAGGTCATTTATAAAAATGGTGCATTTGTCCTTGAACCAGAAAATTATAAATATCATTTTTATTTTTTGTCAGTTCTTTGTCCAAAAGTGAATATGTTGTTGTATGTTTTAATGTAAGTTCAAAAGTGTTTTGATACATTAATATTTCCCATATAAAGATTTTTTGATTCTATTCGATTTTCATGAGAAGCTAATTAAATAAAACAACTGCTACAACAAAATGCAAGTGGTTCAAATTTGAATTTTACAATTTTACAAAATTTAAATTTTGATACATCTTTTAATTTGACATAATTATTTTCTGAGAAAATTGGAACACCCAATTCAGTTAGAATATTAATAGATCCAGAAGGCGATGTAGTAGCCATTGTTATATTAAAAAATGATTTGTATTTAAAAAAATTGATTTATTCCTTAATTTATTTAAACAGAAACAAAACTTTCAAAATTCAAAGAGATTCACCACTTAATTTTTAAAGAAAATCAAGAAAACCATTAAATATTTTAAAAAGACTTCAACAGAAAAAAAAATATTTTTTAAGATCTAAAGAAAAAGGTTCATGTTCATATTCCTATTTCAAAAAGGTTTTACGCACTTGAAATGTCCACTGACACACGGTTATCCGATGATTAGGAAATTTTCACTAACTTCGAAAAAATCAAATTTAGAATTGGAACTTGAAAAAGAAGTCTAAATTAGAAAGTTTAAATTACCATATTGTCTAATTTGACTGATAAAGACATTTGAAATATTTAAAAGATCTAAAATGAATTTTTTAAATTAGGAAATCACAAAATCAGGGTTAGATAAAAAGTAACACAAATGATTTGATTTTTGGAGAAATTAGTTAGATTAAAACAAATAAATACTAAAATAAAGTTAGTGTTAGAGTTAGATAAACATCACAAAAAACTAACAAAGTAAGGAAATAACAAAAGAAAGCTAAACTATTGGGCTTGGCAGGCCCAATATCAATCACCTGTCCTAGTTCTAACATTTGGGCCTATTAATTCTGTTGCTACTCTCCTAGGTTTTTAGCCCATTTCTCTATTGTATGTGCTTAGTGTACATAGGTGTATATCAGTGTATACACATTGATTCGTAGCTTCCTTGACATGTATTTCAGCTTTCATGACCCTGTAGACTGTTTCTTTCTCTGTGAGTTGATGAGGCTGACTCAAAGAGGGAAGTTGGGCCTCCACGGCCCAACGAAATACAAACGAGAGGAGAGGAGCTCATTAAAGACTCCAAAATGATTTCAAATACAACAAAAGAGGAAAAAAATTAACATTCATATCGAACAAAAAATGCCAAAAATATGAATAAAAAATATTTCATGAACATTTCAGACCAGTAGATTCCAAAGAACCTAAATAGTTAAAAGAAATCTAAAGAAGGGAACTATAAAATGGAATAGCAAGCACTAAGTTTTTTTGAATAAATTTGGACAGCAGAAAACTAAACCAAATAATTGATTTAATCAGCAAAATAGAATCAAATATAAAATGAACAAACACACACCACAATCAAACATATACTGGAAACATAATATTGAATATGTAAGCTAGAAATTAACAAATAAATTGTAAATATAAGACAGTTCTCAGTCATATACTAATATAGAACCTTAGAAGAAAAGTAAATGAAACAATGAACAGTGACTGAAGAAAAAATAATTTAACTAAGTTCATAACAAATGCAGCAATATACTTAAAACAAATTTGCACCTATTTAATCAAGCTAAATAGAGATGAGCTAGACCCAAGAATAGAAAAGGCACTATGACGAATAAAACAACATCAAGACCGAGACAAATATTTCACCGCAATAGTTTAGACATGAATCATACTAGAATGAAATACACAATATATTGAAATCAATGTAACTGAAGAAAGAGATAGTAGCATACATTTACGAAACAAAAATTATTTCAACCAAAACCTGATCCTTAGGTAAACATAAAAGATGATGACAGCCTACTTGGATAGTTTATAATAACGCAAAACACATTTTTGGACCCGGATCAGCAAGCAAACAAAAGGAGATTCTAAAACAAGAGGAAATGCATTATATGAACTGAAATAGGGTCATTTTTTCAATAAGAAATCTAATGATATTTAAGCAAACAAGACTAGAACATTCGAAGACTTGTCAAGTAAGAGAATTAAATCAAGATCACATAATTAAAACTAGGATTCCAAGACTTCCAACGTCCTGCGAAGTAGTACTAAACATAAACAGGAAAAACACACTTGAACTTAAGCAAAAATGAAATTTCCAGGGACCCAACTCGGGCATACACCTAAGGAACCAAGTTTCAAATTCCTCAATGGTTAATAGGTTATTTTAAGAAAGTATTAAACAATACGAATTCATATCACATTTTATGTTGGAAGAGGGGAAAAAAAACTGATCTGAAATGCAAATAAATGAGTTAACTGCTTATAAACTAACAGTGCAAGAGATTTGAACCCTTTCAATGTTGGAAAGTAGCTAAATTTCAAAGTAGAGTTCCTAGTACATACGTAAAACTGAAGTATAATTTGTGACCAGAAAGCTCCAATTTTAGGATGAATCAGACAACAAAGTAAAAATGAAATGACTCAATCAGTATACTATTAGGCCATATTCTTGTAGTGATATGACTGTAACATGTTAAAACAATAATAAACAAGTCATGTTCAAGAAAGAACCAAAGCAGTCGTGAGCTGCGTTCATCTAATCTTAACAAATATAAAAAGAGTTGGAATAATATCTAAAACAGAGGCAGAGTTGGAGACAGATTAGTACGCCATGATACACATCAGTAAATCGATCTCATGTTAATGACGTGGCTGCTAAAACATGAAACCACATTTTGAAAACTTACTTAACTAGAAAATACTTGGAATTGGCTAAGAAACACAAATATTGAACAAGAAGCATTAAACCAACATTTTAACAAACAAGACTTAAGACGTCTTGTCAAATAATGATAACAAAACACAGCTACGAACCAGTTATGACACTAGAAAGAACAAACACAGACATGACACTTAAAATGAAACCAAGATGAGTGAGTTGAAAGTGTTACCTTTCTTGGAGCAGCATTCTGGACGATATGAGCGTTAATCGACTAATTTCGACACCACTTGAATCTGAAAGTGAAGCTTTTGCTTGAATAAACTTAATATTGACCTAGCTTTTAATAAATTATTTGAAAGTAGCGAAGGTTTTTTCGTAAGGTTCTTGAAACTCAGAACGGCTCTTCACTGGAAATTCTAGTATGTTCTTTTGTGGGAAAACCGACCCCTAACAATGGAGAAAGAGGGGAAATTCATAAGCAGGGATTAGAGTAGAGTTGAGATCTTTCCAATTTTGAAATTCAAAATCCTCTTCGAATCCAAGAAGAGGATGAAAAGAATTGGGAAAATCTTGGGTGATCCTTGACAAATTCATACGTGTGTGTGTTGGATCAGCGTGATTTCTACAAATTTTGTCTTGGTTTATTGGATTTGGGCGTTGCATGGAACGTTGAGGCGAAAGAAGAGTATGCACATGTGAGGGTGAGGGAGAAGGAGATGAGCGTAATGGAGAAAGAGGAAGAAGAAAAAGGAAAAAGAAAGGCCCATGTGTGTGTTGTGTATGTATATGTTTGTACGATGTGTGTATAATATGTTGGATTGGGCCCGGTATTGGAAATTTTGGGTTGGTTTGGTCCGAAATTAGTCATAAAAAATGGACCAACTTGGTCTAAAATTGAGATTGAAAAAATGGATTCAAGGGAAGGGGAATTGGATTGAGAAATTAGCCATTCAATTGCCATTATGACTAATTAAATGTAATCAAATTGAATTTGATTGACTAATTTGATTATAAGATGAATTAACATAAATTAATTGAAGAGCTTTAATATTAACTACCTGAAATAATTAAATTAGTTACAAAATAATAGCCCCTAAATAAAAAATAAAATTTATTTGAGAAAATATTATTTGCATTTTTGAAAACCAGTTATTTCAAATTGTCAAAATTAAAAGCTTCATGATTAATTTATACTATGGAGAGTAAAAATTGGATGTCAAAAGTTGTCCCTTCCTTGGGATATGATCGATAAAAGAGATCATGGACAAAGAAACTTGACAAATCCAATTTTTAGTCGACCACATCTTCATCTTCTTAAAGGCTCTTGGTATGGACTTCGAGAAATTATGGTCAGGTCCTGATTTTTTAATTTCCTACATATCTCAAATTATAGGAGAATTCAGGCCACTTGTAGTTCAAAACGCTTGATTTTACATGATTTTGACAAAAAAATTCAAAAGCTATCCTAATATCGAATTACGGAGAAATTGGAATGCTTGTGAATGAGATTTTAAGAGAAAATGTTAGAATCCAGCCGAGTTTTCAAAATCAAGCCCGCCGACATATCCTTGGACTTAGGAATCAGATTGTTTGTAGTTCGACCCCATCAGTTGAAAAGGAAATCTCATATTCTAAGATAGTCTTTCGTTTCATGACGAGTGACAAATTAATTGAATTATGAAAAAGAGACTTGCAACCTCTTAACCATAAATGTGGTGCACTTCATACATATAATTATGAACTTATATTGACATAATTTTCAAAGCTCTTGGTATGTTATCACTCAGATTGAAAAGGATTGCTTCGGTGAGAGTTGAGATCACCTGGATGCGAAACATAAAAAATAAATGAACTCGAAGAAATACCCACATGCCTTCTAATAGGGGTGTGGTGGATTCTGGTGGGGAGTTGCTTCTCAGCTCGCGTCCGAAGAGTTTAACACAGGGGATGCCCTAATACGGTACAAAAGTGTGCTTTAGCTAATGATCCAATCAAAGGAATATTTGGAACAAGGGTATCGAATTTCTTAATTGGATTATTGATTAGAAATGAATTTTCGAACATTTGACTACGTACCATTGAATGATTTAGTCGCACACTTGAAAGATAGCCCATAAAGTCACGGGAATGGTTGCCAGTTCACTGCTAAGAAAAAGTTTCACATTGTGCTACATCCTATTTGATTATGTCTACATCTGTGGTTTGTTTTGAGAAGTCACCTTTTCAGATGCTCTAGATATAACTTAAGACAAAATTTGTTAGTAAACCATAAATTAAATATAGTGATGATATATTTTATCATGTTCGACTCATATTCTTCTTTTCAACGTAATAGATAATGAGTCAATATGATGCGACATGATGATGGCCCTATCAGCAATGGTGATGAAATGGCCTTCTTGAAAACTTGAAAATAAAATGGCCATCTTGGCGAAGATGATGAAATAGACCCCTTGGCGATGATGATGAAATGGACCTCTTGGCAATGATGATGAAATGGCCATCTTGGCATGAGATGCCCCAAATTGTGCTTTGGAAATGTCCATAATTATAATTTTTATATATCTCAAAATCCGTACGTTATATTGAAAATCCGACTTCATATTCTCAATCAGGGGGCAAAATTGAGTGGGAAATAGGTATAACCTAGATTTTAAAAGACCCGCAGCAAAAAATAATTTTTGCTAATTTTCGCAAAATAGTGTCTATCGGTGCCCAAGCCGCGACATGCCTAGGGCGCGGAGAAGTACAAATTCTGCCTTCACTTGGGGTCCGCGTCGTGGACCAGTGTTTATTTTCCCTTAATTTTGTTGTGTGGTCCAAGGGCATTGGGATCATAGCCCCATGCCCACTTATGTGTAAAAACACTCATACTTAGCTATTTTTCAACTCTATATCACTCAAGACCATCTTTAAAATCGCTCCAAGACTCAACCCAATATCTCAATTAAATTTTGAGGATTTCAAGCTTAGCTTTGGAACACAAGGATTCTCTTGAAGCTCTAAGTTTTCTTCAAGCTCATCTCAAGAAAATCCAAGTTTGAGGTATCTGGGTTTCATCCATTGGGGTCCTTTCACCCATGGAGCCCAATCTTCCTTTTTATGAAAATAGCATATTTTCAAGTTGTATCATCTATGGGTATCTCTTGTTATAGATTATGACTATAAATTATGTTGGGGTTTTATGAAATGTTGATTGATATGCATATCTATCTATTACCAAGCTTATACCATGAATCGGTTTTGTCTATTGAGACTATACATGTTTTGACCTATGAAACTATGATCTATTATAAGGTTTGAAGATGGATTTCAATGTACCCTGCATGAGGGTTTTACTATATTTTGGTGGGTTGATTTGCATTGGATTTTTTTATATTATTTCACTTTTGAAGTGCATGATTTTGAACAAGCATTATGCACCCACCAAGTGTTTGATAAAATTTCTTAACAAGGACTCTCAAGTTATTTATGATCCATTACATGGTTTATAAGTTAAGTGAGTTTATGATGATTAAGAGTATTGAATTCATGAAAAGTATATATGATGTTGTAAGTAGACCACACCTTGTTGGGGAGTGACATGCCTCAATCACCTTGTTAGGGAGTGACATGCCCGATCACCTTGTAGGGCAGTGACACACCTCAATCACCTTATTGGGGGGTGGACATGCCCAATCATATTGTTGATGGGTGAAATACCTCGATTACCTTGTTGGAGGCTGACCTGCCCAATCACCTTGTTGAGGGGTGTCGTACCTCAATCACCTTACAAGGGGGTGACATTCCTTGGATTCAAAGTAGTAGCTCACTTGGTTTATGTCTATCATGGTCTCTTTCCATACATGTTATATGTACTTTGCAAGTTATATGATTTACAAGCATGTTTTACTTCAAGCATTGATCATGCATGCTATATTGATATTATACTTATACATTGCCTATGACTATGCATTTTGTCTATATTGGCTTATGTCTTATTGTATTACATCCTACATGCATTAGTACATTCTAACATACTAACGCATACTCTATGCCTACATGATATTACCATGTCGGGACCGGAAGAGCTCTCGATCATCCTCCACATGGGTAGTTTGGTACTTCGGAAGCTAAGCTTTGGTGAGTCCTCACGTCCAAGGAAATTATATATTCCACTCTTCTTATTTGATATTTATTTATGTTGAACACTTGTTACTATGAGGGTGACCTAATGAAGTGTCTTGGCCCCCGCTCCATTCTGAGGTGTCATTGGATATTATATCGTAGTTTGTCTATGTTTTTGGGAGCTTGACCCTCTTATGCTATTATTATTATGAATGTTTTCCCTTAGTCCCTTTTTTCCCATTATATTTATTTGACTCTTGTGTTTGTCTAATTTGCTTCCGCAACCGAGGATGTGTACATGAAATGTTTAAGAGGCTTGTTTGGGTTGTCTTGGGGCTTCCCATTCGCCGTCTCACATCTAGGCCCTAAGCTTGGGTCATGCAGAACTTGGTATCAGAGTACTAGGTTGTTAATGGTCCTCAGAAATCCAACACACTGTATCAATTAGTGTCTTATTAATGGTTGTGAAGCACGCCACAACTATGAATAGGAGGCTATAAGGCATTTTAGGAAATGGTTCACTCCTTCATTGTCTATATCGTGCTCTACATGTAAGATAAGGCTTTTCCCCTAAGAAATACTCTTTTCTCTTCTAGATCATGCTTGTACAAAGAGGAAGGCCGAGGAGGGCCCATGCAATCGCGGGACAACCGGCTTACCCCTCTCATCAAGCTCTTCAAGATGGAGGGGCTACCGAAGTTGAGTTCCAGAATACTATTACTATGTTGTCCCATGCAATAAGCAACCAATTGAATCAAGGGGCCCAAGCTCCTCATGCTCATACCCGGCCTCAAGAGTGAGGGACTTGACTAGAATTAACCCTTCGAAGTTTCATGGGTCCAAGCCAGAGGAAGATCCCGAAGAGTTCATAGATGAGGTGTACAAGGTTCTATCCATCATGATTGTAAATTTAGAGGAGAAAGCGGATCTAGGACCCGACCAGCTAAAAGGTGTGGCTCAAATTTGGTTTGTGCAATAGAAGATGGAAAGGGGAAATCTGATGTTATTACTTGGGAGGAGTTCAAGGCCGCCTTCCTCAATCGGTTCTTCCCAATTGAGTTGAGAGAGGCTAAAATGATGGATTTCATGAATCATAATCAAGGTTTCATGAGTGTGAGGGATTATTCCCTCAAGTTCAACAAGCTTTCAAAGTATACTCCTCAATTGGTTGCCGAACCTAGATCAAGGATGAACAAGTTTGTGTCAGGGGTGTCCGACTTGGTAAATGAAGAGTGTTGTATCGCGATGCTTATAAGCGATATGGATTTATCCCAGCTCATGACCTATGCCAAACAACTTGAGAGAGAGAAGCATAGGAAGAAGAGAAGTGGGGAGTCTAAAAGAGCTCAGTTTAAGGGCGGCCGATTTTAACAAGGTCTCGAATTTCAAGGCCTAGTATCCTCTAGTGCTCCAAACAAGAGTATAGCTAAGGATGGGTGCGTAAACCAAGGTCCCAAGGAGGTAATGATGGGGTGACCCTTCCTACATGCCCAATATATGGGAGGAAACATAGTGGCACGTATTGGAAGAACATGGGTGCATGCTTTGGGTGTTGCGAGATGGGCCACAAAATTTTGGATTATCCACATGCTCAAAACATAGGTAAACGTGGTTATGTTGATCAAGGGGCTCAAGGTGGCAAAAAAAGGGGTGCTCCACGACATAATCAGTTCTATGTTCTTCAAATGAGGCAAGGAGGGGATGAGGTGTCCGATGTTGTTACTGATATGTTAAAGGCTTTTGATTTTGATGTGTATGTATTGATAGATCCATGTACCACTATTTCTTTCATTATTACTCTTGTTGGTTATAGGATTCACGTGTCCCAAATTGTTATGTGAACCTTTGGTGTATACCCCTCCCCACCCCCATTGATGACCCTATTATTACTAGGAAAGTCTATAGGGGTTGCCCCATGTCCTTATTGCATAAAGTATTGTCTAGTGAGTTTGTTGAACTTGTCATGGTAGATTTTGAGATTATTCTTGGGGTAGATTGGTTACATGCATATCATGCTTCCATTGATTATAGAGCTCGTAAAGTTAGATTCCAATTCCTTAATGAGCTCGTACTTGAGTGGAAAGTTGTAAAGTGGTAGATTCCAATTCCTTGATGTCCTTCCCGATATTATAAATTTGTGGTAATGTCTTTTTGTTGACCACTACCCCCGTTATGTTTGTGGATCTTATGAATAGGGTCTTTAACCCTACCTTGATATGTTTGTGCTGGTTTTTCGTGATGATATATTATTTTATTTCTGGAGTGAAAAAGAGCTTGTGAATTTTTTGTGGGTGGTGTTGCAATTTTGAGCGATGAGAGGTTGCTTTCTAAATATGAAAAATGTTAATTTTGGGTGACAAAGAGGTGGTTAGAGAAGTACATCGGTTGGCTAAGTAGAGAATGAGGTTGGATGAAGTTGAGAATAGTGGTTAGTGGTGTAATGGTTTTTGATGGTAATCTCCTTTGGTTAAAATGGTCAAGTTAAAGCAACACCTTGATCCCACCTTACTAGAGTTAAAGGCTTTGGTAAAGAATGGCAAGGTGGAGGTTTTCTCCCAATAGGGAGATGGTGTGCTTAAGTAGCAAGGTAAGCTACGTGTGCTTATATTGATGATTGGGTTTACTTGAAAGTCTCACCCGTGAAGGGTGTGGTTCGATTTGGCAAGGAAGGGAAATTGAACCCAAGTTTTGTAGATCTTTGCAAAGTTTTGAGGAGAGTAAGGTTGCTTATGAGTTAGAGTTGCCTATGTATACGAATGTGATTCATCTGGTCTTTCATGTGTCTATATTGAGGAGATGTCACAGTGACTCAAGTGCTATTGTGCCCTTAGAGTTTGTGGGTGTGGTGGAGGATAATTTGACCTATGAGAAGGTCCCGGTTGAAATACTGAATAGACAAGTGAAAAGATTGAGAAACAAGGTGTAGCTTCGTCAAGGTCCATAGAGAGAATCAACAAGTTGAAGGTGTCACTAAAGAAGCCGAAACAGATATGAAAAAGTAATATCCATACCTCTTTCACTCCATCCAAACTTAAGATAAACAAATGGTGTCCCATCTTTGAATTCAAGTCTTAAGTCTCAGCCTATGTCATGTTGCATGCACTCATGGTTGTGGTAACAAGTTTATGATGATTTCGACATTCATATTGAGATTTTTTAAAATGATATTTAAGTACATTATTGCATTCATGTCAGGCTAAAAAACTTCAGAATTACTTCTCTCTTGCATGTTTCTTTGACATACAAGGGGTAGATATTGAAACGCCCCAAAAATGTGCTTTGAAAATGCCCAAAATCATAATTTTTAGATATCTCAAAATTTGTGCATGATATTGAAAGTCCGACTTCATATTCTTGATCATGGGGAAAATTGAGTGGGAGATGGGTATAACCCAGATTTTAGAAGGTCCGCAGCAAAAAATAATTTCCATAAATTCTTTGGAAATAGTGGCGATCTGCACACTGGCAGCGACGCACCAGGGACGTGGAGCTATGTAGAAGTGGCCTTCGCATTGGATCCCGTCGCAGACTAGACGCGGACCAGTACAATTTTTCCACTGTTTTTGTATTTTGGCCTAAGGGCGTTGGAGTCATAGCCCCATGCCCATTTAAACATGAAATCTCTCATACTTAATCATTTTTCAACTCTATATTACTAAAAAATCTCTCCAACGCTTTATCAAAAATTCACACCCAAATCCAATGATTTCAAGCTCATATTGGATCTCAAGAACTCCATTCAAGTTTACAATCTCCTTCAAGTCTACATCAAGGAATTCCCAAATTTAGGTATATGGGTTTTATCCATTGGGTCCTTTCACCCATGGAGCCCAATCTTCCCTTTTAAGAAATTGCACGTTTTCAAGTTGTATTACTTATGAGTATCTCTTATTATGAATTATGAGCATAAAATATATTGGGTTTTGTCAAATATTGTTCATTATGCATGAATATCTATTTTAAACGTATACTATGAATGAATCTTTGTCTATTGAGACTATACATGATTTAAAATGTGAAATCTATGAACTATTGTAAAGTTTTGATATGATTTACATGTTTCCCATGATGGGGTTTTACCATAATGTTGGAGGGCTGATTTGATTGACTTTGAAATGAATTGGTTTTACTTCTTCTTGTTCTACACTCTTGGATTTTATATGTCCATCATGTGTTTGATGAAATTACTTGATATGGATTCTTGATGTTGATGAGGGGTTATTACATATATTTAAGTGGTGAGCATGTGAGGATACTTTATGGGTCCCCAAGCATGTATTAAACTCATGAAAAGCTCCCATTATCTACAAGAGATTTTTTGAACCATTATATTATGTTTTACACTCATGTGAAATATGAAGCCCCTTTCTTGACTCTTTGATGTGATGGTTTGATGAGCTATCTGTACTCCTACTGAAAATGCCATGTCGTAAGGTAGGACATCTCATGGTTCCTACCTAAAAGATTATTTTGTAAGGTAAGAACAACCTACCGAAAAGGCCATGTGTAAGGTACAATAAGTCATGATCCCTACTTAAAATATTGTGTCGTAAAGTAAGGATAATCTACCAAAAAGGCCATGCTGTAAGGTATAATAATTCATGGCACCTACCTAAAAGATTATATCGTAAGGTAAGGACATCTTACAACACCTACTAATAAGGTTATATCGTAAGGTAGGGGTATTGGTAATACTCTCCAAGAAGGTGGTACCATAAAGTAAGTGGGTGTTTATTTGGGTTCATCTCGTGCATGTTTGTGTAAGGTTTTGGAGAATATATCCCATTTGAGCTTATGTTCTTTTTATATAGTTAAGCATTTTGATATCATGGCCTATGATTCTTGTTGCATTCCATTCTGTATACTTAGTACATTTAAACATACTAATGCATACTCTATGCCTACATGATTTCACCATGTAGGGACCAGTACTCCCATTGACCATTCCTTTCGGGGCTAGTTTGGTTTTTGTGAAGAAAGCTAGTTGGTGAGTCCTTGATTCCGAGGGTGATATCTATTCTCATTCATGCTTTATAGATACCTTTTCTTACGTTGAATACTTCTTAATGAGGGTGAGCCCGGGAAGTATCTTGGCCCCCGCTCCATTTTATGTAGAGGTATTATTAGATATTATGTCATGATTTGTCTATGTTTTTGGGAGCTTGACTCTCTTATGGTATTATTATTATGAACATTTTCCCTTAGTCCCTTTTTTCCCTTTACATTTATTTGACTCTTGTGTTAGTCTAATTTCCTTTTGCAACCAAGGATGTGTACATGATATGCTAAGAAGCTTGTTTGGATTGTCTTCGGGCTTCCCATTCACCATATCACATCTAAGTCATAGATTTGGGTGGTGACATTTTGAGCATGAACCCCCTTTAGTATTAAAGCAACAACTTTTGGAGGCGTCAAGATCACAAACTTCGATTTCTCAGAAATACATAAAGATGCTACATTCTTCTACAAGTTGTCAACATTATCTAGGACTATTGTCTTAGTCACACACCAATCCTCATCTTTCTCAATCATACCGACAGTGTTTCCTCCATGATTAGGAAAAGGATTATTGTTGACATTAGGGGCGGTGGTCTGAAGAACAACCATGTTACGGTCAGTTAAATCTTTAATCTTGTTCTTTAGACTTGTGCAATCTTTAGTATCGTATCCAACACTACTAAAATGATAAGCATATGTTCGGTCACCCTTAAAGAATTGAGAGTTCGTGTCTACTGGTTTTTAAGGGATGGGCTGGATAATTTTGCATCCTACAACCTTTCAAATAATTTTGTTCGACTTTCTGCAAGTAGAGTGAACACCCTAGAGGTCTCTTCTCTGAACTTAGACAAGGAGGGTCATAATTATTTTGTGGGGTGGGGGTACTTGATGGTAATTTGAAGTATTACGGCGGGGAGGCAGGGGAGTTTGAAATTTTATATAGGGTAGAGTTTGATAGCTTGGTTGTGGGGTTTGGTAGTTTGGGATGGAATAATTGGTAGGAGGAGTTTGGTAGATTGGTTGAACATGAGAGCAGTTTTTTTATGGGGTTTGATAATTCGGGTGGATATTTAGGTATTGTGGTGAGGCTTGGTGAATTGGGGGTGAAGTTTGGTATCCAGGAACTGAACTTTGAGAAGAGTGAAGGTACATTTGGGAGGGTGCAGATTTTTTGGGATTATTTCTAGAGGTTCTCTTCTTATCCGATGTACAAGAAATAGATGAAACGTCCTCTCTCTTTTTCCTTAGCAATCCTGAGGATCCAACTGGATTAGACACACAAGCAATCTTTCCTGTTCTAAGCTCATCCTCGATAGTCTCCCCTATGTTGACAATCTCCTCGAATTTTGCCCCAATAAGTAATATCATTCTGTCATAGAACTCTGGCTCCTGAATACGCACAAATATTTCAACGACCTCTTTTTCGGACATGGGAGATTGAACCCTGGTAGCCTCTTTCCTCCATCTATAGGTGTACTCACGATAACTGTTGGTAGATTTTTACTTAATCTTTTCCAAGGAATATCAATTCGGAATAATCTCAACATTGTAAGCAAATGTCACAACAAAATCCTTGGCCATTTCACTCCAACTAGCCCATTGGTTCATTTCTTGGGAGGTAAATCATTCCAAGGCCATCCCGCTCAAGCCTCGACTAAAAAGTCTTATCAATAATGCCTCATTCTTTTCGAAACCTATAAGTTGATCACAATATGCTCTCAAGTGGGCAAGAGGGTTTCCAATTCTATCAAATGCACCAAAGTTTGGTATTTTGAATCCTTCTGGAAGGTTCAAATCAGGATGAATACACAAATTCTCATAGTTCAATCCTGCAACATCTAATGCAACGTGAAATTGTTTCATAGCCTTTGCAATTTCTTCCTTTATGCTTAGCTTAGTCATTTTTTCCTTAGCCCTCCACTCTTTTTCCTTCTCATGATGATCGATTTTGGGGTATGTGGCATATGGAATATGTGGTTCGGGAAGGACTGGAATATGGAAAGGGGATTTAAGAGGAAAGGGTTGAGTGGTAGGTGCGTTTTGGGTTTGTTGTTCTTGATTTTTCGAAGGGGCTATTTGGGAGTTAGTAGTATTGGGATTTTGAGGAGGAGTGAAGGCTTGTATGTTGTCGATATTTGGATTTTAAAGTGGAGGAGATGTATGATGTGAACAGCAAGCATGATACGCGTCAGTAGTAAGGGTATTTTGAACAGAGATAAAGGGAGGGTTATTCAGGGTAGGTTCACGAATTGGGTTCGGAATGGAGGTCTTTTATCGCTAGGACCGGGAAAGTTAGCAGCAATAATCAAGTTTGTCAGGTCTTGGGCCTTTTGCATCTGGATCCTCATTTCAGCTACCTACTCCATCAGCTGCGCAATTAGCTCATTTTGCTCGATAATGACGGGGTCTACCACAGTAATTTTAGTTGAGCCCATATCCTCATTGTTTCCAGCCATTGTTATCTTTTCTTTTGATGAATGTCGATGCGGAAAGGAACCTTTGTGAACCTTTGATCGGGTAAAATGTGGATGGTCGGCCAGTTTTTATCAACACAGATCAATTCTAAGTTACTTGTAAGAAGAATTACTCAAAGGCATGTATGTTAGTTTCCTTGAATTGGCAAGTAATACAAGTTAGCACACACAACAGTAACAGCAAATAACACAGATACAGTTATTGCATGCACTGGAGAATATGTGACCCTTTTTTGCGAAGGGTTGGCCTATCGAATTGAAAGATGTGTATTAATTTAAAGGCAAACCATTATCCCCAAAGTACTTTATTGATAAAATAAAACATAATGAAATATTTCAAAGTGCTTACAAAACATAATGATAGATACATCACCAAACTCTTACAAAGAGAAAATATAGAAACAAAAGCAACCCCACGCAGGGGACAATAAAAGACTTCACGCTACCTTGGTTCTCCCATTAATCCTTGCCTTTTTAGCTATGTCAACCTCTTGCTATATGAAGTACCTATTTTCCCATAAGTAGTTTTTTGACAACTGAGTCTTTTTTTCAAGATAGACTTCTTCCATAGTCTGAATTTGTTGTTCCACGCGATCATCTAACCCAACTATGCATTGTCTTGCTCTACTGAGTTCCTACTTAAGTCGTTCTATAACCTTTACATCCTCCAAATATCGATGCTGATGGACCAAATGATTCTCTTGATGCTTTTCTTGGAGTCGATGAAGTAGCACTTGACTTTCGGCTTCAACATCTTTAATGTAACAAGACACATTCAGGTCGGGCTTGATAGTTCCAAGAAGATTCTTCTTCAACTAATCCTTATACGTACTACTACACTTGGCATTGAACCTATTGGGAACCTTATCACCTGCTACTCTCTGAGTCGTCTATCCTTGAATCGTCATATTAGTGAAGGATACTTGACCATTCTTATGATCTGTTGCAAATTTCCTCATGTCTCCTGTTTGAGGGGTGACTTGCTTACAAACCAACTGCCTGAGAACTCGACCAAGAGCATATGGTCGGGTCCTCCTAAGTTCCGCTAGTACCAAGAAAGGAAGGTCTCGACTTTGAATCACAATGTCATGCACGATGAGATCATCAATGGCCCATTGGACATCTTCATCCTGTAACCCACTCAGCATTGGAATCCAAAATCATTGTCCATTTCTTGCTTTGAAATTATTCAAATGTAGCCATGTACTATGATAAGATAAATGATCCCGTCGACATTTTTGGTCCGATTCTTGTCACGAACCAAGAATACGGCTTAGACGTGATCGGTGAATTGCATCCCAAAATTCTCCATGAGTCGGTTGTTCTTTGGGAGAGCCGGCTCTTCTTTCTCTTGTGTTAGGCATGATCTAGCATAGAAAAGAACAATAATTAGTGGAGAAAAACTTACTTCAACTCTATAGCATGACTTAGAGCATGAAGAAGGGAAACATTTCCTAAATCGTCTCATAGCCTCCTATTCATAGTTGTGGTGCACAACACAACCATGAATAACACTCTAATCAACATGGAGTGGTAAACTCCGAGGATCTAACAACCTAGTGCTCTGATACCATCTTTATGACGACCCAAGCCTAGGGCTTAGACGTGACCGGCGAATGGGGAACCCCAAACAAGCCTCATAGCATATCATTACACATCCTTGGTCGCGAAAGCAATTAGAATGATAATAAGAGATAAGCATGAACGAGGGGAATTGGGACTGAGGGTAAACTTTCATATCATAAACATCAAGGAACAAGAGATTCAAGGCACATAGCATAGATACATAGCACGTCCAACAACATCTCTACTACATAAGATAAGAGCAGGGACAAGACAAAGCAATCGGGCTCACCGTCATAGTCAATACATAAGTCAGAGAGAAAGTCTTAATACAAAGTAAGAGATCATAATTAATATACCTGGAGTGGAGGACTCACCAACAAGCTTGAGCGAAGTCGTACTAGCCACGTGGAGAAGGATGCTCAAGTGGAACTTTGGTTCCTACATGGTAACATCAGGTAGGGGTAGAGTATGCGTTAGTACATTTGAATGTACTAAATATGTGCGATGAAATGCGACAAAAGATAGGCAACATGGTAAAAATTCATAATAATATTCAATAGATAGCATAATAACAACATGGTATATATGATCAATGCTAAAGTAAAGCATGCTTTGCAAATCATTCAATTTATATAGATCATAATACATAAGTGTGGTAAGAGACGTCATCCGACATAGAATAAGACTAAGCGAGCTACAACTTAGGATCCCGATGATTACCCCTCACCAGTAAAGAAGTGGTGTACTTACCAAGGTAACTCATACTTCACCTTATGGGAGCCCGTCCCCTTTCGAAGAAGCAACCTTCCTTACGGGAGCCCGTCCCTCTTTAGAGAGGATTTTATGAGTTACTTCACCTTATGGGAGCCCGTTCCTTTCCAGATTAAGTGTACTTCCTCAGGGAGCCCATCCCTTTTCGAATTAAATGGCCTTCCTTACGGGAGCCTATCCCTTTTTGGATTAAGTGGCTTTCCTTATGGGAGCCCGTCCCTTTTCGGATTAAGTGGCCTTCGTTACGGGAGCCTGTCCCTTTTCAGCCCAACTTCAACATAAGCATAGTTCATCATCATCATTACCCTGGCATTAATATCAAAGTTAAATGGTCTCACAAAATGTGAAATCTTGAAGAAAGGGCTTAAACCTATCTTTACAACATCATCAACATTTTCATAACTTAAACACATCTTTAGAAAGCTCATAATCATCATATAGTCGCTTGAATCATAACTCAACCAATAGATCATCAAAACTTAAAGAATCCTTGAAAAAGGCATTTTATCAAACACTTAGAGGGTGTGTAGTGCTAGTGTAAAACCATGTGATTCAAGAGTGAAATCATGCAAGTAAACCCAAATGTAAACCATCAATCAATACTAAGTAATACCCTCAAGAAATATAGATCGAAATCCTTCATCAAATCTCACAATAAATCTTAGATCCATAGCTCAAAACATGTTAAAACAATCATACTTTCATGAAACCCCAACATACTGTGCAGTGAAATTCATAATAATTAAGACCCATGAGTAAATCATCTTTAAATCATGAAAAATTAAGTAAAAGGAAGCTTTGGCATCATGGATGAAAAGAACCCATGAAAGAAACCCACATACCTTGACTTTGGAGAGTTTCTTGAAGAAGATTTGAAATGAAGACTTGAAGCTTGAATGAAATCCATAGATCCCAATGAGTTTTAGGACTCTTAAATCTTGAGGAGGACTTGAGGCTTGACTTGGTTTCCTTGAATTCCAACAAACTTCTTGAAAACCTTGAGAATGGATGGAGAACTTGATGAAGATCAGAGAGGATTTTAGAGGTTTTTAGTTGGTTTTTAGGACTCAAAACGGCTAGACAATGATAGATTTTTGTGTACATAGGTATAAGGTTATTACCCAATTGACCTAGAGTAAAAAAGAATAATTTTTGAAAATTTTTGAACTAGTCCGCGTTAGGTCCGCATCGCGGAACCGTCGCGTACAGCTACTATTTTTGTGAAGCTTCACCAAAAATTATTTTTCTTAGCATGGGCAAAGTATATCTTGTACGTATTCATTTTCTCACGCAATTGTGCCCTCTGAACAAAAATATGAAGTCGGATTTATGAAATTCTTCACGGATTTTGAGATATTGAAAAAAAATACAAATAGGATTTTTACAGCTACGTGGAGGGGTGTTTAAATATCCCCGATTTGAGATATAAGGGAATTATATTATGGGGGAATTCTTAGGAAAGTGTGGGGCATTTCAGTTTTATAGGTTCATGGACTTTAAGTAGGTATTTTGTCATCCACCATTGAAATATTAGGTTGCAACCTTGAAAGAATCGACTCTCTTTTTGACATTTATCCAAAGCCCTATAGATATCCGCAAGTATCATTGGTGATAAGGTATAATATTTGGCTAATGTTCCAAATTTGAACTCGTACAAGATGGCATGAGTGATCACTATCACACTCGATTGAATAGTGTGGCCAAGATTTTGGGGGAAAACCAAGGAGCCTAATAGGCATACCGCAAAAGCGAAAGCTCATTTTTCTCCCCAAGTTTGTTCGAGAACAAATTCCCTTTGAATCTTTTGTAGCCATTAGCACGTCTGAACTAGTAGTATAGCTTTCAAAGTGGGATACACAGTCCTTTTAGTCGATTAATCCAATCAATATTGACTAAGGAGAATGTCTCTTTGATCTCGTTTGGACCCCATGCCTGAAGAATTAGAATGTTGTCATCTGGCTTATACTTTCTCTTGCTGCACATACCTATAACTTCATAACTCGCTACAACTTCCTCTATGGTTGAAGTCAATTCTACATCTCTAAAATGGAACACCATGCAATCACTATCCCAAAACTTGATCATTGCACCAATTACATCTGGCCAAGCTTCCATTTCCATTAGAGAGATGAGGCAACCTATGTGCTTTTGGACTTCCCTTTTGTCAAACTCATTCATTCTTGCCCACCACGCCTTGAGGAAGCAATGAGGTTGAGTCACCATGCTAGTACTTAAAGGTTTGTATAATTGATCCATCCTACAAGATAAGAAAATAGGTTGGGTT
>JAABOM020072684.1:0-35916 GCA_011800125.2 Solanum clarkiae | reverse complement strand
TAACCAATATAATATATATATATATATATATATATATATAGGACCCTATACTTTAATGACTAATAAACCCAATCAATACTTTAATACTTTAATACTTTAATATAAACATATTCCCAGGTCATCAACAATTTACTCTATAATTTATTCTCCTCACTTTCTCAATTTATTAGGAAACAATGACATATGGTATACATATATAACCACAACTATACGGACCAACCAAATTTTAACAACAAAAAGAATAAAAAGATTTCTCACCTGAAGTTCAATTTCAATTTTTTTCCTTTTTGTTCTCTAACACCGCACAGGTCCACAACTATCTCCCTCTTGCTCTTTATTTTTTCTAATTGATTATTAAAAGTGAAAAATCCTACTATTTATTTTTAATAAATATAAAATAAGTAGCACAGATTTTTAAATAATTACCCACTTTAGTCCATGAATTAATTTAACTATCTAAAATTACCCTTTAACTAGGTAACAAAAGTTATCAATTAGTCCAAAAAGTCTCTTTTAAAATTTAAGAAATAAATCATTTATGGAACAAAAAGCTCTATTTCTCAAAATGACTCGAGGGCCATTACAATGAGATACGAACGGTCAAAAGAAAAGTAAGGGTAAGAATGGGTACCTGACTTAATAAAAAGATGTGGATGCGTTAAATCTATCTATTAGAATTGTTTTCAGATGTAATATCTATTCCGAAAAAAAAAGTGCATAAACTAAATGGGGGGCTTTGATTTTTCAAAAGTTACTAAAATAAAGCAGTAAATGAGTGCAAGGACTACTAGATTTCAGACAATATATATGCAAAGCTAGGATTGTGTTCCCCATGTCATCTAATGTGATACCGAATCTAGTGGTAAATTCATTCATGATTACGTATACAAGATCTAATAAGTTATGTAACATCTAATTCACCTCTCGGTCCTTCATAGATGCAAATCGTTCATCACCTTCCGGTCTCAGAACGTATATGTACTAACCCTTTTTGTTAATCCCAGAATACTCTCACCTTTCGGTCTCAAGTACTTAGACTAGGTTAAAAACCCCGAATTTTCATCATAGAATTCTTTTCCTAATCAAAACATCCCTTTCGAGCATGTAATGAATAAAGGCTTACCTTAATGCGTCGACTCATCAAGGAAGAAATTATAAAAGAGATTACTACGATATATACGCTAATCAATCCCGAGATTTTCTCCATATTCACCTATCTTAGTGATTTGTCATAGTTCCCACAACCCTTGTTGTGGGTCTAGCCTAGCATATTCAAGAATGAAAACCCACAATGACACAAAGAATTCATAGTAAATGACTTACTATTGAAGAATCAATGAATCCACGAGTTACAATCTTGAACTAGATATGCCAAATCCCAAAATCTTGTAAAATCTCCCCGAAAATAATATTTTTTAGTATTTTCTATCTCTAGATGTCCAAGACTAAGTCAAAACGAAATAAAATAACTATTCATATATAAAGAAAATCCAAACTAAATTAAAGTGGGAAAAATCCCATCGACATGGCAATGGGCCACTAAACGGCTCGTGTGTTGTTGAACAGATCGTGTAACGGTCTGTTTGGTCATACTTAGCCTCCAAAACTTGCTTCCCTGCATCACTCGTCAACGGATAGGTCAACGGTTTGTGTGGGGATTGACGGTTTGTTTCACAGACCGTCTACCTGGCTTTCAACTTTTTCGCTCCATTCGTCCTTATGCCCTCATGTCACGGACTGTGGTTAGTCACACGGCCCGTGACACGCTCCGCCTGGCTCCACTTAATCCATTTTTCTTTCTTTTTAAGGGTGATGCTTTCATGTCACTTTGATGGTAGTTGCACGACCCGTCTCGCCTCCCACTGTCTGTGTGATGTACCGTGGGACCCACCTTGGTTCTTTTTGCACTACCACGCCATCCCACATGGCCAAGTGTGAGGGAACGAAGGACCTCACAACTCATGGCCAGTCACACGAGCCATGGAGGTCCACGTGGACCTTTACTTGGCCTTAATTCTTATGTAGTTGCCTAGGCCACTTCAGAACGCCCACACTTTGTCCCCTTTACGTTCGTTTTACTCTTGTTTGTCCCTTTGTCCATGCCTCACTAATTTTTCCTGAAAACAACAAAAAAAATCATAATAATAAAATTGCTTGAGAACGTGCAGAAATCCTTTGTTTAAAGCGTTAAAAGAGTCGTAGGAACTCAACTTAGAATGATTGCTTATCCTTAAGTAACAACAACTCAACCAAACAATACATAAACACAAGTGCTCACTCATAATATGGATCGCCCTATAATTTTCAAAACATATGCCCCGCTACCATGTTTAGAACATGCTTACACCTCAAATAGACCCACAAAGATTAAGTCAAACAAACATCATGCATGCATGGTCAGTCCATATATGATCAGAAATAAAGAAACACCAGTTGAGCTAGCAACCAATTAATGCAAAAGATAGTGCCCTCACCACAAAAGTCTCACACTAAACGTAAGCATTTAAAATAGAGACTAGCATATAGTCACTCTCAAAAATGACTTTCAGTGGACACACACATATCGATCATAAATTTACCCTTATTTTCACCACCTAAACTCTTAACTGGCCTTTTTAGGTTCACATTAGGACTTATCCAGCTTGTAGTTTAGGCTCAGGCTCGCGTGAGGTATATTTAGGATTAGAGTGACTAAATGGCCTCTCCAAACACTTACTTCGACTCATCCATTTGTTTTTTGGTTGCCAACATTTCTTTCTCCTATTTATCCAACTTTATATGGTAAATGAAGTGATTTCCGTGCTCATTCATTCATTTTTATTCTTTTTCTTTTTAGCTCATTGATATGCTCATGGTCACAAACCATTTCTTTTTCTCTTTTTCTCACTTTATTCTTTTCCTCACACATTTTTCTGTTCTCCCTGCACTAGCCACCCTCAATTTAAGCTTTTGGCTTAAGTCAAGGTTTACAATATCTTTCTAAGGGACCAGGGCCAATATAAGTGACCCTCAACTTAGCCTTTTGACCTAGGCAGAGGTCACAATGTCCTTAGAGAGACCAGGGCCAAAACGAATATCACAGATAGATTGGGGACGTGAATTTGGGTGATTACAAAGAAAAGGTCCATTTAGGCTGAACTTTTGGTTCAAGAGGAACAATATCATTTGATTAGTCAATTCTTGGCTGATTAGTTAACAACAATGGCCTAAGATCACATCCTAACTAGTCATTTAATTATTTTAGTGAGGCTAACCATGCAAGTTCTATCTCATAAGTGTGTTGACTGAATTATGCAATTAGTTTACACACACATGGCACATCTTCTACACTAATTGGCATTAAATCACATAGTCATGCTTCATTCATCAGAATACCAACCATACACAGGTAATACTTACCAACAATCATTCAAGTTAGTCAGGATAGTATGCAAACACATTTATACTTAACATTGTCAACATGGGACATCACAAAGATCAACGCAAGGGCTACCCTAGACATTTGTGAACACTTACATTGACACAAACATTACGACCTAAACATGTCAGGTCTACTAGATAACACACTTGAGAAATAAGAAACATGGAAAGAAAAAATCTCCAGTGCTAGGATGCCCCACCCCCTCCAAAAAGATAGTGTAGTGTCCTCACTACACTATAACATAAGTTAATGAACAGATCGGGGATAGAACATACCAGGGACGCCCTAGACGTTAGCAGTGTCGGTAAGACCAGAACCTCCTGGGGTATCCTCATCAGCATATATAGCACTCGGTCCAAAGGTGCTACTGGAGACTCCTACCAGTGATGCCTCTTTGGCCGGCCGCTCTTGTTCTACCCATTTAGTTGTTGTTTGGCGCTGGGCCTTAGCAGCTTTGCGCATCTGCCACTTTTCTTCCTTTTGTAGATCACAGGGAGGACTCTTTTGATGGCCACATCTGTTACCCCTTGTCCTTCCTCCTGAGCTGATCAGTGGGTGGCCCAGGTGCATCAGATGGAACAAGTGGAACACCTTATATCTCATCTAGAACCAGCACCGCGGGGATATTGAATAGGTTCATCTTTGACTCTGGAGGTGGGGCTAGTGCAGGGGCCTGATACTGCAGTCGTCTTAGCAATTTGAGCCTTCATACCCTTCACTATCTGAACCAGATTCGTCATTTCATCCCAGTCATACTCCTGAACATGCTATGGAAGTATCTATCCAAAGTGCTGACTTGGCTAAGCAAAGTGGTGATTCGGCTCAGAAGGGCTTCGTTATGCTGGTCTACTACCTGCTGCGAATGAGAATGGACCACATGCGGAATACTCTCTACAATTTGGTCAACAATAGCGTGTGTCTGTGGCTGGTCCGCCACTAATTTGGCCAAGAACTCATAGGGAATATATGTGTACCCTTGCTGAACTAGAGGAGCTGCACCACTACCCTTGTGCCACTCAGAAGCCGCACCTGATGGTGGGGCGATGGTGTAGTCCTCAAATTGCAAGGGTTGCTCAGGAGGTGCAGATGGGAAGTTTGTTGGCCCCTTAGTGAACATGTTCTGCTCCTCATGAGAGGGTTTTGGACATCTTTAATCAGGGCAATGTTGGCTATGCCCTTGGGAGCTATCTTCTTGTCCAAAAAATGAGTCGTAGGAACACCAGCCTATTTGGAAAGGGCACGACCAGGCACGGGAAGGTCATGCCAGCTCTCATAGATAAAGCTCGGTCTCGCATCTCGAAAGCAATAATTCGGCCCACATTTTTTCTGTATCTGGACATCAGGCATGCTATCAGAGAGGAATCTGAAAGTTGGAGTAAGTTATCATTTCCTATGGGCCGTAACCTTGCCCGCATCACTGACTACCAAATTTTTATAGCAAATATCAATGATGCTTTAGCGATAGGACACTTGGGGTCTATAACCCAAGGCGTCTCTGCCCTCTGAGTGGCTATTCGCTCTGCGATCCATCCTAACAATGCATCCCTATATGATGAATCAAACATTCGCACCACATCCATAATCTGCACGTGTCTATCCATGAATTGGGCATCCGGAGGAGCTTTGTAATCTAGCTCAAATAGGAACAAGTTGATGGTGATTTCTGAGATATCCACTCGTGTACCATGCACCATTACATGTGATCACGGGGACCTTGTAAGGGCGACCTATCTCTTCAACTTTCTTAACTGGATACCCTCTAAAAAGTTCAATAGACTAGTGGCATACGTAGAATAGAACTCTTCAACGATGGTGGCCCCATAGTACCCAGGTTGTTCGGCCATCCAACCGAACTTATATGAGTTAAAAATATCTCTAATATCCAGAACTCTGTCAGGTTGGTCAGTGATGACCCAAACTTCCGGAATGATTGGCCACTGTTTGAACCCCCTAGAACCTTTTGTAAGTCTGTTAGTATAGATATCCTTAGCTCTTGGAACTGTCCACCGGCCCCTCAGAAAGACAATAAAGTGCCCTAGCAGTTTCAGTGTCTGCCATTTGGGAGACTGCAAAATGAATGGCCTCATCATCACTGTCCCGGAGTTCGACCTCATTTGCCTGCTCCTCAGTATTGTGACTCTTAGCCCCTAAAGTTTTCCCCTGCTCGTCCTGGTCCGAAGTGTTCTCCTCCTGTTCTGGGGCATCTGCCTATTCATCAACTCCCATGAAAGGAACCCCCACTTCATACTAGGGAGCTCTGTGACGGCCTGATACATGGACAGGCATAGTACGAGGAGAGTAAGGGGAGACATTGCCTATATACCAAACTTCGAACCCACTGGATGAGTTATCGCCTAAGTCACTCCTAGCTAGATCGGTAGATGATACGGTTGGGGAGTCATGGAGGAGTGACATACGATTGTCCCTATCACTGCGTCCGACCTAGCTATAGAGTGGATCCATAGTATCAGCAAATGCCACAAAGGAATACACTTCTTTAGAAATTTTTGTACATACAGGTTGACGTACTAATAGGTACTCAGACTTCCCCTGTTCCATAAAAGTGACAATAACCATTAAGAATAGCATCACCTGGTCTACAATAAGGCCCTTGCACTTAAGAACATATATGAAATAAACATAAAAATCAACCTAATATAAAATAGGTAGTACAGTGACAAGTGAACCCTTCACGGCCCATGTCACGAGCCATGGTCCGTGAAAGGGGCCGTTTGGAGGGACTTAAGCCGTGGTGCTAACTGAAGGGTCATCATGGGCCATTACACAGTCCATGAAATGTGACATGGGCTGTGTAAATGGCCGTCCGGCAACTCTTTGCCCAATTTTCCGCTCATCATGCTTATACATATAAGTTAATGCAATTTCACCCTACTAAATCATGATTAAATCAACACAATAGTTTATACAAGTCAATTTCCCCAAAAATCATGCAACATCTCACCCAAACTCATCACTTTCAAAGTTAAGACCTTGAGAAGTCAACAATGATGGTCTTCACCACCTCATGCATACCCAATATCAAAAATGTAAATTATGATGCTTTAATTGAAGAAAGAACTAATCTTTGACTATGATCTACACATGCAAGCACCAAAATCAACATTAGAAAATAGAGAATTTAGTTCTTACTTGATAAATAACAATGAAGAAGACTTGCTTTGAAAACTTGAGAGCCACACTTAGATTAAGCTGCGAATCATGTGATTAACTCACAAATCGTCACAAATAAGATAGTAATTTGTTGGGGTTTTAAGAGAGAAGGTGAGGAAAAGGGAGATGGAGCTGTGAGAGTATAGAGAGAATGGATATCTTGAAGTGGGTTGTTATGACCAAGAAGGGTATTTAAAGTACCTTGGTCAACATTTGACCGATCAATGCTTTGCCACATGGGCGGCCTCACGGCCCGTGACAAATGTCACGGTCCATTTAGACCATCTATCCCACTTTCCTCAAAGAAACTACAACTTATCTGGCCCCTTAGTCGTGGATGCCTCCTTGACGTCCAACCTCACAGGTCGTGACACTTTTCACAGCCCATTTCGGCATCTGTCTCCCTACACTTGAATGCAATTTTCAACCAGGCCTTTTAGGTTATGCACGTAGATGCTAGAGTACTTGTTACATGAGCCGTGACATGTTGAACGGTCTGTGTAGACCGTCCGTGTCACCCCACTTGGCCAATTTTGTGAATAAATACCCTGCACCATGCGTGCATGCCAAATGGCCCACCACACGACCCGTCTCATATGGAATATCCCGTGTGGAGGAACGTGGCACCTTACTTGCCAACTTTGAACTTCTTTGGTCTCCAGTCGCACCTTCCACTTTGTGCGGGCTTCCTATCTGCAAAATGCCACCTACACTCACTTGGAAACACATATCAAAAACAAGAAAATGCATGACATATAAATTAATGATTTTTTAGATATAGAATCATACAATAAATGGGTTGCCTCCTATGAAACGCCTGATTTAATGTTGCGGCACGATGCATAATCTTTGACTACTCAGACTTTGTCAAGGAACAAGTCCTCAATCATTGCGGCTTCTTCTGCTTCACCCAAGTTTTGCTGCACTCTCCGCCCGTTCACCTTGAACCGATACCTATTTTCTACTTCTAGCTTAATTGCACCATGGGGAAACACCTGGCTAAAGGTGTATGGGCCAGACCACCTTGACATGAGCTTACTTAGGAAGAGTCTCAACCTAGAGTTGTACAGTAATACCTTGCCACCAACTCTAAATATCCATTGGAAAATATGCTTGTCATGTTGGACCTTCGTCCTAAGTTTTTACAGTACTGGACTCTCGTACGCGTGGAGGTGAAACTCATCCAACTCATTGAGCTAGTCAAGTCTCAAGTCAGTAGCCTCCTCCCAATTCATGTTGAGCTTCTTCAAAGCCCAGAGTGCCTTGTGCTCTAATTCCACAAGTAGATGATAGGCTTTACCAAACACCAACTAATATGGGGACATACCAATGGGTGTCTTGTAAGCCGTCCTGTAGGCACAAAGTGCATCATCTAGCTTTCTCGCCCAATCCATCCGGGTAGCATTCATAGACTTGGTCAAGATTTCCTTGATCTCTTTGTTTGACACTTTAACTTGTCCGCTAGTCTATGGGTGATAAAGTGTAGCAAGCTTCTGCTATCATATGCCATATTTTGCTAGCACTGCACGAACACCTTGTTACAAAAGTGAGAACCCCTATCGCTGATGATAGTTCTGGGTATCCCAAATCAGGAAAAGATATTCCGCCTCAGAAATTAGACAACACTCTTGCTCTCATTGTTTGGCAATGCAACCGCCTCCACCCATTTGGATACATAGTCCACTGCCATCATGATGTACTTCATTCCATATGAACTCACAAATAGGCCTATGAAGTCAAAGCCCAGATGTAAAAAATTTCCACCTGAAGAATCGGGGTCATGGGCCGCTCTTGATGCTTTGAGATGTTTCCCTGTCACTGGCACTAGTCACACCCAAGCACTAAGTCATGGGCATCTTTATAGATAGTGGGCCAATAGTACCTACATTGGAGAATCTTCTTCGTTGTTCTGGCCCTACCATGATGACTCCCTACTGCGGATGAGTGATAGTCCTCCATGATACTCAACATCTCTGCTTCTAGAATGCACAACCTGATAACCCCATCAACATATGTTTTTAACAAGTACAAGTCATCCCAGAAGTACATGCGCACATCAAAAAGAAATGTTTTTCTCTGGTGAGGGTTAAGGCCCTTTGGCATAATATTGCTCACTAGAAAGTTAGCAAAATTAACAAACCAAGGAATGAGGTCAACAGAAGCTGCTAATACCAGCTCATCAGGAAAGGAATCATCGAATTTCAACCAACCCATCAGTCTTGACTCATCTTCCTTTCCGAATAAGTGGTCTTCTACTTGGTTCTCAGATCCTTTTCTGTCTAGGACCTCAAAGTCAAACTCCTGCAGCAGGAGAACCCATCTGATCAATCGCGACTTAGCATATTTCTTTTCCATGAGGTATCTTAAGGCCGCATGGTTAATGTGCACTATTGATTTGGTGCCCAATAAGTATGCCCCTCAGTCACTGTATAATTCTTTAAATCATCATTCAGGTCTTGCTGGCGTAGTATATGGGGTGGAAAATCTTGCTGCGCTTCTGTCCGAGCACAACACCCACAATAATTTGCATCACACATCACCTCAAACAAGGTAGTCCAGTCAGGTCCAACTACCACGGGAGGAGAAATCAGCTTTTGCTTCAAGGTCTCGAAGGCATGTCTACAGTTATCATCAAAATGAAACCTTGCATCCTTCTCCAATAGCGTGCACAAAGTATATGCAATCTTGGAGAAGTCTTTGATAAATTGACGATAGAAACCTGCATGCCCAAGGAAACTCCAGACCGTCTTCACAGATATGGGAGGTGGCAGTTTCTCAATCACCTCGATCTTCGCCTTATCCACTTCTATGCCCTTCTCAGAAATCTTATGACCAAGAGTTATTCCATCTTTGACCATGAAGTTGGAATTTCTCCCAATTTAGCACCAAGTTAGCCTCCTCACAACGCTGTAGTGCCCTGCAAAGATTCAATAGACATGTATTGAAGGAGTCACCCACTATAGAGAAGTCATCCACAAATACCTCGAGGGTGTCTTCAACCATGTCGAAGAAGATTGACATCATACAACGCTTGAAGGTAGATGGGGCATTGGATAGCCCGAAATGCATCCATCTGAAAGCAAAAGTCCCATACGGGTAGGTGAAAATAGTCTTCTCCTGATCTTCCGGGGCTATGGGTATCTGATTGTATCCCGAGTACCCATCTAAGAAGCAGTACCACCCTCTACCTACCAACCTTTCTAACATCTAGTCCATGAATAGCATGGGGAAATGGTCCTTCACGGTCAATTTATTCAGCTTCCGATAGTCCGTGCACACTCCCTATCTTGTCATTCTTAAATAGTCCAACTCATTTTTATCGTAAGCAACCACTATCATGCCCCCTTTCTTCTGGACACAATATACTGGACTGACTCACTTGATGTCAGAAATGAGGTATATCACCTTAGCATCTAGCCACTTAATGATCTCCTTTTTCACCACCTCTTGTAAAGTTAGGTTTAGCTGCACTGATGCTCAATACAGGACATACAGTTATCCTCTAATTTTATCTTGTGTGTGCATGTCCCTGGAGGAATCCTCTGATATTTGCAATAGTCCAACCAATAGCTCGATTGAACTTTTGGAGGACCCTCATCAATGCCTCCACCCGGTTTTCATAAAGATATGCAGCTATAATCACAGGAAGAGTGTTTTTAGTGCCCAAAAATACATACCTAAGGTGTTGGTCCTTGAGCTGAGGCCCCTCTATGGATGGTTTAGCTAATAGTGTAGCTTTCAGAAGTAGTTTCGTCCTATCTACTAAAGACCTATTCTACGGGTCTAAGTCTAACTTTCTAGGGACAAATGGTCTGGTTCCCCTACCTTGCAATGCATTCACGGTGGTCGCATATCCACTAATACCATCATATGGAAAGTTCATCAGCACCACTGCTAGCATGTCCACACTCATTGTTTCCTCTAGTGGGATCAGAGAAAGGCAATCATCTTCAACATCTAGGATCGACATCAGAACTACCTCTTTAGGTCTCTTTATTGCAGCACACACATTGAACTTCACCTCTTCAGTGTTAACTCTGAGCGTTAGCTACCCTCTCTCTACGTCTACTAATGCCCTGCTAGTAGCCAAAAATGGTCTCGCAAGGATAATGGAAACCTCAAAGTCCACTTGGCAGTCCAGAATAATAAATTCCGTAGGAAAGATGAACCGTCCCACATGGACCAACACATCACATAGAATCCCTATGGGCTGCTTCACCGATCTATCTGCCATGAGTAGCCTCATTGTAGTAGGTGTGAGGGATCCTAAGCCTAGCTGCCTGTAAACTGCCAGCGGCATCAAGTTGATGTTGGCACACAGATCATAGAGAGCTCTTGTGAAATCAAATGCTCAAATGGTACACGAGATAGTGAAAACTCTCGGATCTTCCTTCTTTTCAACAAGAGATCTTGTGGCAATGGAATTACAGTGGTGGAGATTGTTTGCTGGCTCAATGATGGTTGTCCTCTTCTTAGTCACTAAGTCTTTCATGAACTTAGAGTAGCACGGCATCTGCTCAAGTGTCTCTACTAGAGGGATGTTCACTGAAATCTCTTTTAGCATGGACAAAAAATGCTAAAACTTATCATCTTCAACCTTCTTCTACAACCTCTATGGGAATGGTGGTGGCGGCTAAGGAATGGCTGGCAGAGGTTGTGTCACTGCTAGTGTCACCTGAAGATCTTTAGCAACCTCAAGATCTGCTGGTGTCACTTCTACTTCTTCACTCAAATCATTAATATGCACCTCCACGGGGTTAGACATTTTGCCTTGAGCTGCATCCAAACCTGCATTACTGGGTATAACGAGGTGAGAGAGTACTTTACCACTCCTCGTGGTTACTACCATGCAATGACCATCATTTTTTGTGTTTTGAATAGTGTCGCTCGGAAGTGACCCAACGTTTCTCTGATTTATGGCTGCTGACAATTGCCCCATCTTCTTCTCTAATTGCTTGATCAAGTTGGAATGAGAGTTGACCAACTGTCAAACATTGGACATCTCCCCTTTTATATCTTGTATCCCTACCTCAGTGGACTCAACTTTTTCAAGCACCTTTGCCATTATCTATTATAAATTAGAGGTTCCACCACCCTCATTCTGACACTCATGGTTCCTATAACCATCTCTCTTCTACTAGTTTCCCTGATAGTTCTTATCACGACCACAATTCCAACCTTGGTTACCGACATTGAATGATCGGTAACCCCCCTGGCTACCTAAGAAGTTTGCTCCTTATCATAATTAGCCTTGATCATCGTACCTAGGCATTGTGTCTATAACTTTTACCTTTTCTGTGCCTCCATCTAAGAACCGTTTTGCCAGAAAGTCCAGTTAGGTCTTCATGTGGGCTATGTCTTGATCCTGTTCCTCCTTATTTCATCGCTATTCCGCAGTCATCTCAATGACAAGCCCCGAATAGTCTTCATCTCTAGTGTACCATGCCTTGTTGTTCCCAGCTACCTGATCTAAGATCACCACTATGTCTGGGAAAGTTATAGACATATATGATCCCCCACAAGCAACATTGATGATCGTCTTTGTCACAAAGTTGCAGGACCTGTAGAAGACTACCTTCAAATGCTCTTTTATGAGGAGATGATCGAGGCACTGCTTAAGCTTCTACCTGAATCTCTCCCAAGTCTTATGTAGTGCTTCATGTGGAAGTTTCTTGTGAGACCTAATATCATCTGTCATTTTCAATTGTCTTAATACGGGGAAGAACCTCTACAAGAATGCCTCCTTTAACTCTCTCCAAGTGCGGATGGAATTATGTAGGAGCTCGTTCAGTCACTTAGTTGCCACACCAGAAAGAGACAATGGGAATAAACGCAACCTAATTGCCTGCTGACTAACCTCAGGAATCTCAAATAATTGGCATGTTGCTAGAATTTTAGGACATGCTGATTTGCATCCTTAGTTGCTGCTCCGCTGAACAACCCTTTCAACTGTAGCATCTGCAGCATAGTGCTAGTGATAGTGAACTTAACACCTGAGGGCAGTAGGGGAAGTACAATTGCCCCAGTGGTCGCGACACTTTCATCATCATCATTCACTGCTTGGGGCAGTCGAGGCACTTGGGGTCTAACATCGGGCAGCGACACCTGTCTAAGTGGTGCTTCCAGTGGTACCTCATTGCCAACATTGTCATCGTCACCCAAACCTTCATTTCCCTTACCTGCATGGGTCACAACCAAATCTCTCAGTCTAGCTGCTTCGCATTCTTGGGGAATTCATCCTACGGATTGATTTAGTAAGCTCGGGGTCATAGGGAACAAGTGCTTCACCCTTGCTTCGGGTGTTTGGAATGTAATGCAGGCTCCCTACAAAGAAGCAAAAATAGGAAACAAAAATAAAATTAGGGACTAGTATTACAAACTTAAAATAGATACTACTAGACTATTACTTCGCCATATTCCCCTGCAATAGCGCCAAAATTTGATAAGCCCAAATTTAAACCCCAAAAGGAATAGTAAAACAGTCATTGATCAAATATAGAACTCAACTAGAGTTGAGGTTGATCCCACAGGGAATGAGTGAGAATATATCTATTAGCACCATTTTCAGATTTAATATCTATTCCCAAAATAAAAGTGCATAAAGTAAAAGGGGTATTTTGGTTTTTCAAACTACGTTACTAAAATAAAGCAGTAAATGAGTACAAGAACTACTAGATTTTAGACAATATATATGCGAAGCTAGGATTGTGTTCCCCATGACATCTAAAGTGATAGCCAAATGTAATGGTAAACTCATTCATGATTATGTATATAAGTTCTAACAAGTTATGTAACATCTAATTCACCTCTCAGTCCTTCTTAGATGCATATCGTTAATCACCCTTTGGTCTCAGAATGTATACGTACTAACTATTGTTGTTAATCCCAGAATACTCTCACCTTTCGGTCTCAAGTACTTAGACCAGGTTAAAAACCCTAATGCATCGACTCATCAAGGAAGAAATTATAGCGAAGATTACTACGATATATACGCTAATCAATCTCGAGATTTACCCAATATTCACCAATTTTAGTGATTTGTCATGGTTCCTAAAACCCTAGGTATGGGTTTAGCCTAGCATATTCAAGAAAGAAAACCCACAATGATACAAAGAATTCATAATAAATGACTTACTATTGAAGAATCAATGAATCCACGAGTTACAATCTTGAACTAGATAAGAAAAATCCCAAAATCTTGTGAAATCTCCCCAAAAATAATGTTTTTCAGTATTTTCTATCTTTAGCCGTCCAAGACTAAGTCAAAACGAAATAAAATAACTATTTATATATAAAGAAAACCTAATCCAAATTAAAGTGGAGAAAATCCCATCGGCATGGCAATGGGCCATAAAATGGCTCATGTGTTGTTGAATGGACCTTTTAATGGTATGTTTGGTCATACTTGGTCTCCAAAACTTGCTTTCTTGCATCACTCGTCAACAGACAGGTCAATTTCCCATGTGGGGATTGATGTTCCATTTCACAGACCATCTGTCTTGCCTTCAACTTTTTCGCTCCATTCGTCCTCACGGCCTCATGTCACAGACTGTGTTTAGTCACACAACCTATGATACACTCCATCCATCTCCACTTAGTCCATTTTGCTTGCTTTTCGATGGTAATGCCTTCACGTCACTTTGACAGTAGGTTGCACGACCCGTCTCGCCTCCCACGGTCCATGTGACATACCATGGGACTTGCCTTGGTTCTTTTTGCACTGCCATGTCATCCCACATGGCCAAGTGTGAGACCCAGAAGTACCTCATGACTCGTGGTCAGTCACACGAGCTTTGGAGGTCCACGTAGACCTTCACTTGACCTTAATTCTTATCTATTTATCCAGGCCAATTCTGAATACCCACACTTTGGCCCCTTTATGTTCATTTTACTCTAGTTTGTCCCTTTATCCATGACTCACTAATGTTTTGTGAAAAATAACAAAAAACGAATATCATAATAACAAAATTGCTTGAGGATACGCAAAAATCCTTTTTTAAAGCGTTAAAAGAGTCATATTTCTACGACTCATCATCTCATACTCCCAAGTGGATTCCTCAACTAGTCGATTCTTCCACTAGACCTTCACTGATGCAATCTCCTTTGATCTCAGTTACGGAACTCCCAATATGGGATAGCTATGGGCTCTTCCTCACAAGACAAGTTCTCATCGAGTAGGATCGAATGATATGAGGGTGAAATAAGGCTAAGTATAGGTATTTTCACGCATGGGAAAACTTATACCCAAGACCCAAAGTACTTGGACTGGACAAGAAAAATAGTGCAGAAAATACACTGTGGCATTGATTTTCTCTGCAAATTGCATTTTTGCGATTTTCAAATTTTGCTACGGCTACTCTTAAATTGGGGTTAGATCTATTTTCACTCAATTTGACCCCGTGAACAAGAATATGGAATCGTATTTTCAATATCATGCATGGATTTTGAGATATATGGAAATTACAATTTCGGGCACTTTCGAGGCACATTTTCAAACACTTTTTAGGGTCGTTGCAATATTTTACCCTTGGGAACATTCGTCCCCGAATGTCAAAAATACATACATGAGAAGAGTATTCATAAAAAGATCAGACACAACAACAATGCATCAATATACTCAAATATCATTTAAAAATCTCAACATAAGTGTAAAATCATCATGAACTTGACAATATAAACATGAATGCATGCGAATGACTTAGGGTTTGGAAGATGAGACATGAATCACATAGAAGACTTAGAATTAGTACCTTAGGATTGAGTAGGATGGAAAATATAAGGGTATTGCTTTTTCATATCCGCTTCGGCCTCCCAAGTAGCACTTTGGACTTGTTGGTTCCCCTAAAGGACCTTAATGGAAGCAACATCCTTATTCCTCAACCTCTTCACTTGCCTATCCAAGATCTCCACTGGAACTCCTTCATATATCAAGTTGTCTTCAACTACCCCCACAACATCAAGAGGCACAATAGCATTAGGATCACCCAGATACTTCCTCAACATAGACACATGAAAGACCGAATGAACCAATTCCATTTCTCTAGGCAAGTCCAACTCGTAGTCCACCTTAACAATCCTTCTCATCACCTTATAAGGACCCACATATCTAGGGGTTAACTTGCTCTTAATAGACCACACCCTTCATGGGTGACACCTTCAAATAAACCCAATCACCAACCTTGAATTCAAGATCCTTTCTCCTCACATTGGCATAAGACTTTTGGCAACTTTGGGATCTTTTCAACCTTTCTCTAATCATCCGTACCTTTTCCATAGAATCCATAACCATATACGGACCCAATAAGGCCACCTCTCAAACCTAAAACCACCCAAAGCATCCATAACCAGATCCGGACCTAATAAGCCCACCTCTCAAACCTTAAACCACCCAATCACTAATCTATAACGTCTAGCATATAGAGGCTCAAAAAGAGTCATACCAATACTATAATGATAGCTATTGTTATATCCAAACTAAATCAATGGAAGATGATCATCCTAACTACCCTTAAGCTCCAATACATAAGCTCTAAGCATATCCTCAAGTGTTTAGATAGTTCTTTTGGCTTGGCTATCCGTTTGAGGGTGAAGGGTTATACTAAGTTTTACCTTAGTTCAAAGACCTCTTTGGAATGACCTCAAAAAATGTGAAGTGAATTATGCATCACGATCTGATATGATGGACAAAGGAACCCCATGCAACCTCAGGTGATGGGCAAATGACTCATCCCAAGTACCCTACATGTAGGATAGATCATGGTGGCCTGTGTTGGAAGAATAATGGTGTATGCTTTGGGTATGGTGAGATAGACCACAAAATTCTAGATTGCCCATATGGTCAACTTTTGGATCAAGGTGGTCATGTTGATAAAGTGGATCAAGGAGGGGATGAGATGCCCGATGCTATTCCCGGTAAGTTCAAGTTTTCTTGGCTTTGTTGTGCATGCATTGTTGGGCCCGTGTGCCACTATTTATTCTCTATTCTTTTTGGTTGCTAGTGGGACTTCTTGTGTGCCCAAGTTGTTCTGTGGTTCTTTGGTGTCTATCCTTTCTTTTGGTATATTTTATCTAGAAGGTTTACAGGTGTTGATCCGGGTTCGTATTGCATTAGGTCTTGCTTTGTGGCTTGTTGGAGTTGGCATGGTGAATTTTGATGTCATTATACAAATGGAATGGTTGCATGCATATTGTGTCTTCATGGGTGGTAGGACTCGTAGAGCTAGATCCCGAATCCCTAATGATCCCATCCTTGAGTGGGAGGTTGTCAAATGGTAGCAAGGGAGGTAGGTCCATTTCTTGTCTTAAGGTGCAATTAGTATCTAAAGGGTTGCATTTATTATCTTGTGAGAATTTGAGATGTTGAGCATAAGTTGTTGTGTTTATAGAATTGTTGGTGGTGGTAAACGAGGCCTTGAATGTCCCTTCTGACATTTCGAATTTGGGGTGGTGTTCTTTGGATGGACTAGTGCACTAGTTATGCCTATAAGTCTCATGAATAAGATCTTTTAGTCCCTACTCTAACAGGCTTATAATGATTTTGGTGATGATATGATGGTTTGTGTTCCCTAATAAGATAGTGCATGTGAGTCACTCGAGGGTAATACAACAAGTTTAAGGTAGAAGGTTGGATGTTAAGTAGGACAGATAGGAATTTGGTGGTAAGAGGTTGTCTTCCTAGGTTGTGTGATGTCAGGTGATGGTATTAAGGTAGACTTTAGTAAGACAAAGGTGATTAGAGATTATCCTATACTTTTGACTTCATAGGATATTAGGAGTCTCTTCGGTTTAGCTGGCTATTTCCAGAGATTGTGAGTAGGTTCTCTTCTATTGTTGCTCCTATAGCTTAGTTGACCCTAAGTGAGGCCATGATGTGATCGACATTTTGAGTGGGGTGATTTGATAGGTCCAGGGGTTTCTATTTCTTTTGTTATTTGTGGTGCTAATAGATCGACCACCCTTAACCATCATATTACGACCCTACGAGTTCTACACTCATTGAAAGTATGCTATGCAAATAGCTAACCCACCTCAAGACCGCTAACCTATCAATCTAGGGTCAACCAAGATCACAAGACAAGATTCTATGCAATGATAACATAGGGAAACCCTTATAGACCTTACTAGCCACAATAGACCCATGTAACCATCCGGGACACACATGAATCCTATTGGGCCAACTATACTGGGTTATTCACTTCTCTAAATTTGATTTGAGGTTCAAGTTTTGCTCTCAAGTGTGTAGGAGGGTAGGTGATATCCCTAAGTGTCTTTTTGAACAAGGAATGATAATTTTGAATATTGGTGGAGTTGTTTGGGTTGGTTCATGGATTGGTAGTGTTTGTGGGTTTCTTGAATAGGGTCGTAAAATCCTACTATGATATGTTTGTGTGGTCTCTAGTGATGAGGTATTGATTTGTTTAAAGCTTGTGAATCATTTGGAGGTAGTGTTGCATGTCTTAGGAGATGAGAATTTGTTTACTAAGTATGATAGTTGTGAGTTGAGGGTAACAAGAAGGTGGTCAGAACTCTTTAAGGATTATGATATGAGTGTTCATTATTTTCCCCGGTAAGGCTAATATTGCATCGATGCTCTAGGTAGCCTAGCATGTGTTGTTGATGGTGGAAAAGAGGAGACTAGTGGGGTCCATGGGTTGGTTAGATTGGACGTTAGGTTGAGGGAAGTTGAGCATGGTGGTCTAGCGTTCTTGGTGGTTCCAAATCTTCTTTGGTTAAGAGGACTAGATTAAGCAAGGCCTTGATTCCGCCTTACTAGAGTTGGATGTTTTGGGTGGAAAGATGGTAGAGTGGAGGTTGTCTCCCAAGGGAGAGATGGTGGTTATGGTACCAAATGGGTCTGATGTATTTAAGGTTGATAATTGAGTTGAGGATTGTTAGTCCTTATAAGTGTGTAGAGGGAGGTTGGTAAGGTTGCATGAGTTTGGGAACTGCCTATGGTAGGGGTATTGTTTATCCGGTTGTTATGCTTCTAGGTTGAGGGGATGTATTGTTGACTCTAGTGCTATAGAACTCTTGGAAATTGTAGGTGATGTGGAGGATAAGTTGACCTAGGAGAAGGTCCCATTGGAGGTGTGGATGGATGAGTGAAGAAGCTGGCTAATATCGATGTTGTGTTCGTCAAGGCCCTGTTGGTGGAGTCATCCATTCGTATGTGTCTCTCGGGGAGTCGATGCTGGCATGGAGAAGCAATATCAGTGTCTCTTTCATTCTATTCAATCTTATAATAACACGTCATGTACTTTTCTATGATTCCATGTCTTATGTTTCAGTCCCAATGCCATTCATATGCATTCATGTTTAAGTTAGCAAATTTATGATGATTTTACACCTATGATGAGATTTTGAAAATGGTGTTTTAAATCTAATGTTGCATTATTGTTGGGGATGATTTGTTTATGATCACTCTTTCCTTATACGTCTCTTTAACATTCAAGAACGAATGTTCCCAAGGGTGAGATATTGATATGATCCCAAAAGTGCTCGAAAATGTGCCTCGAAATGCCTGAATTTTAATTTCCATATATCTCAAAATCCATGCATTATTTCGAAAATTGAACTTCATATTCTTGTTCAAAGGGTCAATATTAGGGGGAGAGGGGTCTAACCCCGATTTAAGAGCGAAGAATTAGCAATTATGAAAATTCAAGAATGTGATTTCTAGAATAGTTTCTGCGTTTGGGCACGACGCACCCACGTGTTATTTTGTGCATTTGCCATTTTCGGGTCCAAGGCTTCGGGTCTTGCGCCCAAGGGTCCCCATTCATGAAAATACCTATACATAGCCTTATTTCACCCTCATATCATCCAAAAACGTTCCCCAATACTCACTCAAATACTTAAGTATATTTTCACTCCCAAAACTCAAGTCCCAAACCCTCATCCCAAGCTAAGGTTCTTCAAGGTTCTTCTTCAAGCTTCAGGTCTCTATCTATAGTCTTCACCAAGTTCATCTCTAAACTAAGGTATGTGGTTTTCTTTCATGGGTTCCTTTCACTCATGATACCTAAGTCTCCTTTTACTCAAATTGCATGATTTAAAGTTGATTTACACAAATGGGTCTTGCTTACTATGAAATTCACTGCATATTATGTTAAACCTATGTAAAGTTGTGACTATTTTGCTATGCTTTGAGCTATAAATCTTTGATATATTGTAAGATTTGATGAGGGATTTTGATGTATATTGCTTGTGGGTGTTGCAAGGTGTTGATTGATGGTTTTACAATGGATTTTCTTGCCTGATTTTATCTCTAAATTGCATGGTTTAATACTACCATTTCACACCCTCTAAGTGTTTGATAAAATGTACGGATGTAATTTCTTGAGGAGTTGAAGGTCTAAAGAATATGATGTGATATGAATGAGTATATAATGATGAAATGAGCTTATGTATATGATAAATTCTATATAAAGTGTTGCATTAGACCATGCCCAATCCAAGGGGGACTAAGAACTCGGATACCTAGATGGGGGTGTGTACTCATCAACCTAAGGAAGGGTTTATACTTCTCCACCTAGTGATGGGGTGGCATCATCACTAACCTAGATGTGGGTTTGTACTTATCAACCTAGGGAAGGGTTTGTACTTCTCAACCTTAGTGATGGGGCGACATTATCACCAACCTTGATGAGGGTTTGTACTCATCCACCTAAGTGATAGGGCGGCATCATCACTAACCTACCGAAGTATTGTACATTTGGAAATCTAGCTTGGTCTCTTCTAAACCTATGATATCCTATATGAGCGTGAGCCTCTTAAGCATATTTTAGTTACGCATTGAACATACGTGTCATATTTCTATAGTATACCTATTGCCTATTAGTATGCATTTTGATTATGATGCTTAATTCTTGTTTGCATTGCATCCTATATACTTAGTACATTTAAATGTACAGACACATACTCTTTGCCTACATGATATCACCATGTAGGGATCGAAGCCCAAGTTGATCATCCTCCTCCACGTGGCTAGATCGGTACTACTCAAGCTAGTTGGTGAGTCCTCCACTTTGAGGACCTTAGTATATGTTTCTCTTATTGTGTAAAATGAGACACTATTCTTTATTTTATATCTCGACTAGTGAGGGTGTGATCGGTTGCTTTGTCTTGACCCCTTCTCTTATCTATGTAGTAAAGGTGATGTTAGACATGCTATGTATCTATGATATGAGCCTTGACTCTTTTGTCTCTTGATTATGATGTTACACAAGCTTTTACCCTTAGTCCCCTTGCCCTCGTTTTCTAAACTTTTACATATTACTTAAGTACTAGTCTCTCTCCCTTAGTCCCAATTCCCCCTGTTTATGTCTCTTATGTCCTTTTACAATGCTTCCAAGACCAACAATGTGTAATGATATGCTATGAGGCTTATTTGGGTTTCCTTAGGGTTCCCCGCCAGTCACGTCTAGGCCCTAGGCTTGGGTCGTGATAGATGACCTTTTTGATCAACTTCAAGGAGCTAGTCACTTTTCTAAGATTGATCTTCGGTCCGGGTATCACCAAGTGAAATTAAGGGAGTGTGATATTCCCAAGATGACTTTCTAGACTAGCTCTTGACACTTTGAGTTTGTGGTTATGTCCTTTGAATTGACTAATACATCGACTATAATTATGGATCTCATGAATAGGGTCTTTAAACCCTACTTGAACATGTTCGTGGTGGTCTTTATTGATGATATCTTGATTTATTCCCATAGTGGGGAGGAGCATGTGAATCACTTGAGTGTCACGACCCAAGCCTAGGTCCTAGATGTGACCGGCGAATGGGAAACCCGAAGGAACACCAAACACACCTCATAACATATCATTACACATCCTCGATCTCGGAAGCAATTAAAAAATGACAGTGAGAGATAAACATAAACCAGGGGAATTGGGACTAAGGGTAAAATTCCATATCATAACCATCAAGAAACAAGACAGAGTCAAGGCTCATAGCATAAATACATATCATGTCAAACAATACCTCTACTACTTAGATAATAGCGGGGGCCAAGACAAACAATGAGGCTCACCCTCAAAGTCAAAGTATACAATAGAGATAGAGTGTAGCAATACATAACATATGAAGATAGGCCAATGTCTTCGGAATAGAGGACTCACTAACTAGCTTGAGTGATCTCAAACTAGCCATGTGGAGGAGGAGGATGATCAAATGGTGCTACGGTTCCTACATGGTGACATCATGTAGCATAGAGTATGCATTGAAACATTTGAATGTACTAAGTATACAGGATGCAATGCAACAAGAGATAGGCTATGTAGGCAAGATGCATAATCATAAGTAATGAATAGCATATTAACAATATGACATGTGTGAATGATACTTGAAGTAAAACATGCTTATATAGAACATAACATATGTGTAAGAAGATACCATTAAAATATTGATAGATTGTCACACCCTACCATCCTTGGTGATTGAGGTATAAACCCCGTCAATAGGTTGGTGAATCACGCACCCTACCACCCGTGGTACCAGAGTACTCCTGATAGGTTGGTGAATCGTTGTACCCTACCACCCGTGGTGCCAGAGTACAAACCCCCTGATAGGTTTGTGGATTCGTCACATCCTACCACCCTTGGTGATGGAGTACAAAGCCCCCGATAGGTTGATGGATACAAACCCCCAACAAGGTTGATGGATATTCATACCTACCACCCATGGTGCCAGAGTACAAACCCCCTAATAGGTTATCAAGGTACGAACCCCTTGACAAGGTTACTTTGCGTGCAACCCCTGAGTAGGGCATGGTCACATTCTAACACTATTTAGATAATACCATACACATACATTCATTTCATCATCATTTCATCATTATATAGTCATTCAACTCATACGACATGCATTGTACCTTCAATTCCTCAAGAACCCATAACCGAACCTTTTATCAAACATTTAGGGTGTATAATGCTAGTGCACAAAATGATATTCAAGAGTGTTATCATTCTTGAAAATCCAATATAAAACCATCAATAGATACTTGGTAACACCCTCAAGCAATATACATCAAAACCGATCATCAAATCTTAAGATAGATTAAAGATGCATAGCCCAAAATATAGTAAAATAGTCACAATTTCATAAACCCCAACATAGTGTGTAGTGATTTACATAATAAATAAGACTCATGTGTAAATCATCTTTAAATCATGCAATTTTAAGTAAAAGGAAGCTTGGGTATCATGGGTGAAAAGAACCCATGAAAGAAACCCACATACCTTAACGTTGGAGATGAACTTGATAAAGATTGGAGATGGAGACTTGAAGCTTGAGTGTAATCCTTAAGATTTGGAAAGGGTTTTGAGACTTGAGTTTAGGAGTAAAATATTTGGCTAAGTATTTAAATGAGTACTGGAAAATGTTTAGAATGATATGAAGGTGAAAAGTGGCCAAGTATAGGTATTTTCACGTTTGGGAACACCCAGGCCCAAGACCCAAAAGCCTTGGATCGAGATAAAAATCGTTGGTAGAAAAATACACTGGTCCATGTCTAGTCCACGATGCAGACCAATCGCGAAGGCAATATTTACACAGGTCTACGACGGTTGCGCATCGCGGTACTATCACGGATCGATTCTGGAAATCAAAAATTATGAAAAATAAAATTGCTAATCGTTTGCTCTTAAATCAGGGTTAGACCCATTTTCCACTCAGAATGACCCCCTAAACAAGAATATTAAATTGGATTTTCGATATCATTCATAAATTTTGAGGTATATGAAAATTATGATTCTGGGCACTTCTGAGGCACATTTTTGGGCATTTTTTGGGGTCATTACAATATCTCCTTGGGAACATTCATCCTCGAATGTCAAAGAGATGTATATGGGAGACACAAACATGACAATTTCAGCCCACATAAAGATGCAACAGTGCACTTAAACACCATTTCAAAAATCTCATCATAAGTTTAAAATCATCATGAACTTGTCAATTTAAACATGAATGCATGCAAATGAAATAAGGGATGAGACGTAGGACTTGAAATCATAAAAAGGACTGGATTTGTTATCATAAGCTTGAATAGAATTAAAAAGGTATGGATAATGCCATCCATGCCTGCTCCTGCTCCCCGAATGACACTTCCAACTTCATGATTCTTAAAAAGGGCCTTGACGAACACCACAACCTTATTAATCAATCTTCACTCATATTCACACAACTTCTCCACCAGACCTTCTCATAAGTCAACTCATTCTCCACAACGTGTACAATCCTCAAAAAGTCTTATAACACTTGAAATCACCAACACATCTCCTCAACCTAGGAGCATGTAGAACCGGTAGAACCATATCCATATCCAAAGGCATCTCCCATTCGTATGTAACCTCACCAATCCTCCTCAACACTATGTAGGGAATTACAAACCATAAACTCAATTCCCTCTTTACCATGACAACCACACCTTTTTTGAGTGAAACCTTCAAATAGCCCCAATCACCAACTTTAAATTCAAGATCCTTTCTCCTCTCAAAGTCATAGGAATTTTGACGACTTTGGGCTATTTCATCCTTTCCCTAATCAACCTCACCTTCTCCATGCCCTCCATAATCAGATTCGGACCCAATAAAGTCATTTCTCCCACTTCAAACCACCCAACTAGGGACATACAATGTCTACCATATGGAGTCTTAAAAGGAACCATACCAATGCTAGAATGATAGATACTATTTGTCTTATCAAGAACCCTCTTCCTCAAGCCATCAACACTAGGCACATAAAACCTACCTTGATACCTAAGGGTACCCTCTCCTCCTTGGGAGACAACCTCTACCTTTCCCTTTTTCACCAAGGTCTTCAATTCTAGCAAGGAGGGATCAAGATCTTGTTTTGCTCTTACCTCATCAACCAATGAAGATTTAGAACCATCAACAACAACAACAACATCATTATCAACCTCTTCCAACCTAACCCCCAATCTAGTGAACTGATGCACCCCCTCTCCCCCCTATCCACCTCTCCATCACCACCATCATCATGAGTTAGGCTACTCGTAGACACCCTGGTCAAAGCATCTGGCACAACATTATTCTTACCGGCATGATAATGCACACCTATATCATAATCCTTAAGAAGTTCTAGTCACCTCCTTTATATCAAAATAAGATCTCTTTGGGTGAACACATATTAGAAACTCAAGTGAACGATAATCATACCAACATGCACTTCAAAGTGAATACGACGATGGCCAACTCAAAGTCGTAGATAAGGTAATCCTTTTCATGCATTTCAAATTATCTAAAAGCATATATGTCTACCTAACTATCTTGCATCAACACACAACCCCAACCAATCCAGGCGACATCATGCTCACAATGAACCCTCCCACCCTATCCGCTGAGGACAAGATAGGAGCAGAGACGACTAATCGTTCCTTAGGTCAACTTAGTCATGGGAGAAGCAATAGAAGAGAACTTATCCATAAAACTCTGGTGGTAACCCGCTAAGCCCAAGAAAATCCTAATATCCAAGGGAGTCAAAGGTCTAGGACAAATTCTAATCACATACATCTCCTTAGGATCAATCTTAATGCCATCCTATGATACCTCATGACCTATGGAGGTAACCCCCATTATCCACATTTCACACTTCACATTCATAGCACACAACTCCTCATACCCCAAGATTTGCAACACCATCGCCAAATGGTTCACAAGCTCTAAATAAATCCATACTTCATCACTAGAGACCACCACAAGTACAACAAGGTAGGGACTAAAGACTCTATTCATGAAATCCATAAACATAGCCGGTGCATAAGCCAATCCAAAAAACTCCGACATACTCAAAGACTCACTCTTAATCCGAAAAGACACTTAGGGATATCACCTATCCTCATCATCACTTGGGAACAAAACTCGAACCAAAGATCAAGCTTAGAGAAGTGACTAACCAGTTGTAATTGACCAAATAGATTGACCATTCGTAACCATTATATTACAATCTTATAGGTTCTACAATCAAAGGAGACACAATATGCAAGTAGCCGAAGCACCTCAAGACCCCCAATCCAACAAACTAAGTTCAACCCAAATCACAAGACAAGACCCTACACAATAAGAACATGGGGGAAATCCTTAGAGATCCGTTTTACCTTAAGACAAGAAACGAACTTACCCCTTCGCAACCACATTACAAGCCCCCCATTCAAGGATAGACTTAATAGAGAATTGAAACTTAACTCTACTAGCCCTACATCAAGAAAGGTACAATATGCATGCAACTAATCCACCACAAGTATAACATCAAAATCTACCACATAAAACCCCACAAGTCACAAGGTAAGACCTAATGTAATATGAACACGGAACAACACTTATGAACGTTCAAACAACAATAGGCTCATCAATGAGATAAACACCAAAGGGAGTTCGGGACACACATGAAATCCACTAGCAACCAAAAGAATAGTGAAAGAAATAGTGGCACACCGAGCCTATCAATGAAAACACATCAAAGACAAAGGAGATATAAACATATTGGTAGCAACATCGGGTGCCTCATCCCTCCTTGACCATCTTGATCAGCATCACCAACCTTACTCTTATATTGACCATATGGGTAATCCAGCATTCTATGGCCTATCTCATCATACCCCAAGTATACACCCGTGTTTCTCCAACATAGGTCACCATGGTCCTTCCTACATGTAGGGCACTTGGGATTGGTCATCCCACCATTACCTCCCTTGCTCTTATTGGGTTTACGAGGGCAATCTTTTACCAGCTGACCTAACTCTCCACAACCATAACAAGCATCGGTACCCCTCCAGCATAGGCCATCATGGCGCATACCATATTTTGGGCACCTAGCATAAGGCACCACACCACCACCAACTCTATGTTTTGAACTTACCCCTAACATAGGCCCTCAGGGCCTCACTACCCCTCCTCTTACCATTAGAAGTCTCAAGGGAACCCACTTGTTGACCGAGGTGAGTTGCCAAGTTTGCCGCCACTATGACCACTTCCCATAGAGCATTACGAATCTCCGCATTAATCACATCACCATCCTGAGTAGCTCGAGTTATATCCTGAAATGTAACGGTTAGGGATTAACAATAAGTCCTAGTTGACCTAACTGTATGTACGACTCAGATCATAAAGAAGTGAAATATTTTCTAGAACGCACCATAGCATCCCATTCATAGTCTGTGCGCTTTACAACCATGAATAGGACTCTAATCGACGTGGTGTGTTGAACGTCGAGGATGCAACAACGTAGTGCTCTAATACTATCTTTGTCACAACCCAACCTAGGGCCTAGACGTGACAAGCGAAGGAGAAACTCGAAGGAATCCCAAACAAGCCCGATAGCATATCATTACATATCCTTAGTCTCGAAAATAATTAAAAAATGACAATGAGAGATAACCATAAACAAGGGGAATTGGGACTAAGGGTAAGCTTACATATCATAACCATCAAGAAACAAGACAGAGTCAAGGCTCACAGCATAAATACATATCATGTCCAACAGTACCTCTACTACTTACATAATAGCAGGGGCCAAGACAAATAATTGGGCTCACCCTCAAAGTCAAAGTATACAATAATATATAGAGTGTAGCAATATATAACATAAGAACATAGGCCAATGTCCCCGGAATGGAGGACTCACCAGCTATCTTGAGTGATATCGAACTAGCCACATGGAGGAAGAGGATGATCAAACGTGCTCCAGTTCCTACATGGTGACATCATGTGAACATAAAGTATGTGTTAGTACATTTGAATGTACTAAGTTTGTAGGATGCAATGCAACAAGAGATAGGCAACATAGGGCAAGATGCATAATCATAAGAAATGAATAGCATACTAACAATATGACATGTATGAATGATACTTGAAGTAAGACATGCTTATATAGAATATAACATATGTGTAAGAAGAGACCATTAAACTATTAATGGATTCTCACACCCTACCACCCTTAGTGATTGAGGTACAAACCGTGACAATAGGTTAGTGGATCATCACACCCTAACACTCGTGGTGTTGGAGTACAAACCCACCGATAGGTTTGTGGATTGTTGTACCCTACTACACGTGATGCCGGAGTACAAACCCCACGATAGGTTGGTGGATCATCGCACCCTACCACCCGTGGTGCGGAGTACAAATCCCCTGATAGGTTGATGGGTATAAACCCCCGACAAGATTGATCGATAGTTGCACTCTACTACCCATGGTGTTGGAGTACATACCCCCTGATAGATTATCAAGGTATGAACCCCTTGATATGGTTACCCGACGCGCAAACCCCGAGTAGGGCATGATCACATTCCAACACTATATGGAAAATACCATACACATACATTAATTTCACCATTATTTCATCATCATTTCACTATATTTTCATCATCATATAGTCATTCAACTCATAAAACCTGCATTGGACCTTCAATTTTTCAAGAACCCAAAAATGGACCTTTTATCAATAACTTAGAGGGTGTATAGTGCTAGTGTAAAACCATACAATTCAAAAGTTATCATTCTAGAAATTTCAATGTAAAATCATCAATAGATAATTGGTAACACCCTCAAGCAATATACATCAAAACTGATCATCAAATCTTAAGATAGATCAAAGATTCATAGCCCAAAACACAGTAAAATAGTCACAATTTCATCAACCCCAACATAATGTGAAGTGATTTTCATAATAAATAAAATTCATGGGTAAATCATCTTTAAATCATACAATTTTAACTAAAAGGAAGCTTGGGTATCATAGGTGAAAGGAAGCTTGAGTATCATGAGTGATTTTCAAAATAGTCACAATTTCATCAACCCCAACATAGTGTGAAGTGATTTTCATAATAAATAAGATCCATGTGTAAATCATCTTTAAATCATACAATTTTAAGTAAAAGGAAGCTTGGGTATCATGGGCGAAAGGAACCCATGAAAGAAACCCATGTACCTTTGCTTTGGAGATAAACTTGATGAAGATTGGAGATGGAGATTTTAAGCTTGAATGCAATTCTTAAGATCCAAAAAGGGTTTTGAGACTTGAGTTTAAGAGTAAAATAAATTTGGCTAAGTGTGTGAATGAGTATTTGGAAATGTTTAGAATGATATGCAGGTGAAAATGGCTAAGTATAGGTATTTTCATGTTTGGGAACACTCAGGACCAAGACCCAAAAGCCTTGGACCGAGATAAAAATCACTGGCAGCAAAATACATAGATCCGTGTCTGGTCCATGACATGGACCTACTGCGAAGGCAAGATTTGCATAGGTCTGCGATGGCTGCGCATCGCGGTACCATCGAGGATTGATTGTAGAAATCAAAAATTATGAAAAATAAAATTGCTAATTATTTGCTCTTAAATTGGAGTTGGACCCATGTTCCACTCCAAATGACCCCTGAACAAGAATATCAAGTCAAATTTTTGATATCGCGCATGGATTTTGAGATATATAATAATTACAATTTTGGGCACTTTTGAGGCACATTTTCGGGCATTTTTTGGGGTCTTACATTGAGGGTGGTGTTACAAATCTTGAGGGAGGAGAGGTTGTATGTAAAATACAAAAAGTGTGAGTTTTGGTTGAAGGAGGTTACTTTTCTTGGGTATTTAGTGTCGGGTGATGGCATTAAGGTGGATCCTAAGAAAATGGAGGTGATAAGGAATTGGCCAAGACCTTTGACTCCATTGTATATTAGGAGTTTCTTGGGTTTAGAGGGTTATTACTGGAGGATGGTAAATGGTTTCTATTCTATTTCTTTTCTTATGACAAAGTTGACTAAAAAGAAGGCAAAATTCGTGTGGACCAACGAATGTGAGAAGAGATTTCAAACTTTTAAAGATAAGCTTTTCTCTGCTCCTATCTTGGCTTTACCGAAAAGGTTGGAAGGATCACTGGTACATTGTGATGCCTCAAGAATTGACTTGAGGTGTGGTTTGATCTAAAATAGCAAGGTGATAGCACATGCCTCTAGCCAACTTAAGGTGCATGAAAAGAATAATCCCACCCATGATCTTGAATTGTCGGTTGTGGTATTTACTTTGAAACTTTGGTGTCATTACTTGTGTGGAGTTCATGTTGATGTGTTTACTGACCACAAGAGTCTCCAATATGTGTTCACCCAAAAAGATCATAACTTGAGACAAAGTAGGTGGTTCGAGATCCTTAAAGATTATGATATGAGTGTGCATTATCGCCTCACAAAGCTAATATTATAGACAGTGGTCTAAGTAGAGTGTCCATGGGTAGTCTAGCTCATATTGGGGATGGTGGCAAGGAGGTGGCTAGAGAGGTTCACCAGTTGGTGAGATTGGGGGATAGGTTGGACGAAGTTTATAATGGTGGTGTAGTGGTTGTTGATGGTTCTAAATCTTCCTTGATTGAGAAGGTGAAGGCAAACAAGCTCTTGACCCCACCTTGCTAGAGTTTAGGGCCTTAGTGAGAGATGGTAAAGTGGAAGTTTCTCCCAAGGGGGAGATGGTGCCCTTTGGTACCAAGGTAGGTTGTATGTGCCTAATGTTGATGACTTAAAGGAGTTGATCTTGAAGGAGTCCCATAATTCTTCTTATTTTATTCACCCTTGTTCTACAAAGATGTATAGTGACTTGAGGGAGGTGTGTTGGGGGTGTTGTATGAAAAGAGATATTTCCAAGTTCACATCTAGATTCACAATTGCCAACAAGCGAAAGCCAGACATAAAAGGCTAGGTGGCCTAGCCAAAGATATAGAGATTCCTACTTGGAAGTAGCAAGAGATCAACATAGATTTTGTGATTGGGTTGCGTAAGACTAGGAAACATTTTGACTCTATTTGGGTTTTTATGGATAGAATGAGAAAATCGGCTCACTTTCTACCGATCAAAACTAATTATGGTGCTGAAGAGTATGCCAAGTTGTATATACATGAGTTGGTCAGGTTGCATGGATGCCCTTATCTATCATTTCAGATCGTGGTTCTCAATTCTTCTCACTTTTAGAGGTCATTCCAAAGAAGTCTTGGTACAAAGTTAAGCTTAGCACGATGTTTCACCCTCAAACGGATGGTCAAGCCAAGAGGTTTATCCAAACTCTTGAGGATATGCTTAGAGCTTGTGTTTTGGAGTTTAAGGGCAGTTGAGATGAACATCTTCCACTTATTGAGTTTGCATACAACAATAGCTACCACTCAAGCATTGGTATGGCTCCTTTTAAAGCTTTATATGGTAGGCATTGTAGATCCCCGGTTGGGTGGTTTAAAGTGGGGGAGATGGATTTACTAAACCCAAATTTGGTCATGGAGGCCTTGAGGGGGGTGAGGTTGATAAGGGAGAGATTGAAAACAGCCTAAAGTAGACAAAAGTCCTACTCTGATGTCAGGAGAAGAGATCTTGAGTTCAAGGTTGGTGATTGGGTGTACTTGAAAATCTCACCCATGAAGGGTATGGTCCAATTTGGCAAGAAAGGAAAATTTAGCCCAAGATTTGTGGGTCCTTATAATGTTTTGAGTAGAGTGGGTAAGGCTGCATATGAGTTGGATTTGCCTATGGAGATGAATATGGTTCATCCAGTCTTCCATGTGTCCATGTTGAGAAAGTGTGTGGTGATCCAAGTGCTATAGTTCCCTTGGAGGTTCTGGGTGTCGTAGAATATAATTTGACCTATGAGGATGTACCAATGGAGATTTTGGATAGACAAGTGAAGAGGTTGAGAAACAAAGATATAGCTTTCATCAAAGTCCTTTGGAGGAATCAACAGGTTGAGAGTGTCACATGAAAAGCCGAGGCAGACATGAAAAACTGATATCTATATCTCTTCCACTATACTCAAGCCGAAGGTACTAATTTAAGTCCCCTATGTGATTTCAAGTCTTACGTTTCAGTCATTATGTCATTTTGCATGCATTCATATTCATGGTAACAAGTTTATGGTGATTTTTGACATTCATATTGAGATTTTCGAAAATGATGTTTAAATACGTTTGTTGCATTCATGCTAGGCTGAAATCTTCATGATTACTTCTCTTATGCATGTTTCTTTGACATTTGGGATGAATGTTCCCAAGGGGAAGATATTGACACGCTCCAAAATGTGCTTCGAAAATGCCCATAATTGTAATTTCCATATATCTCAAAATTCGTCCGTGATATCAAAAATCCAACTTCGTATTCTTAAACAGGGGGAAAATTGAGTGGGAAATGGTATAACCCAGATTTTAGATGACTAGTAGAAAAAAATAATTTTGCTAATTTACAATTTCCACAGAGCATCTGCGCCCTGGCCGCGACATGCCAGGAGAAGGGATCAATGTTATTTGTTCCTTCGCGTTGGGTCCACGGCGCGGACTAGACATGGACCAGTACAAAATTATCCTTACATTTTCTTATACACCCAAGGGAATTGGGTCATAGCCCCATGCCCATTTAAACGTGAAATAGCCCATACTTTGTCATTTTTCAACTCCATGTCACTCAAAACCCTACAAAAATCTCTCCAAGCTTTAACCAAATATCTCATATCAAATTCTTGATTTCAAGCTTAACTTTGAAACTCAAGTATTCACTTCAAGCTCTAAGTTTCCTTCAAGCTCATCTCAAGAAAATCCAAGTTTGAGGTTTGTGGATTAAATCCATTGGGTCCCTTCACCCATGAAGCCCAAATTTCCTTTTTATGAAAATTGCATGTTTTCAAGTTGTATTACTTATGGGTATCTCTTATTATAAAATATAGAGTGAATTATGTTGGGGTTTATCAAAGTATTGTTGATTATCTATGAGTATCTATTTCAAGCTTATACTATGAGTTGGCCTTTCTTTATTGAGACTATGCATGTTTTGAGCTATGAAACTATGATTTATTATGAGTTTTGATGATGGATTTCAAGGTGTTCTACATGAGGGTTTTACTACATATTGGTAGGTTGATTTGCATTAAGTTTTCTCATTCTATTTCAATCTTGAATTGCATGATCTTGAACAAGTATCACGAACCCACCATGTGTTTGATAAAATGTCAAGTCAAGAATTCACAAGTTACTGATGATCTATTTCCTGATTTATGAGTCAAGTGATTGTATGATGATTACGTACTTTTAAGCATGTATTGAGTTCATGAAAAATTTCTATAATTTTACAAGTATCAAGCTAAGTCCTATTTCAAGATTTTTACCTCTAGTGAGCCATTCATGTAAAGTAAGGGTTCATGTATGATTATGATCTACTCTCCTGTTCAAGTAAGGCTCACTACTAAAGCATGTTTCAAGAGCTATTTATGTCATGTTTCCACATTTTTTACAAGTTATATAAGTTATGATTATTTCAAGTATTTCGTGCGATTTTACTTAGCATTGATTGAGGCTTAAGATGGGTGCTCGACTAAAGGACATAAAGTCTTTAGTATATATACTATGTTCCACCACACGATTATGATTATTACCCTTGCTATACTAGTGGATCCATCTAGTTCATATTATCATGTTTGGTTTTCCTTGGCAAGTAGACCACACGTGCCAGGGGGTGTCATGCCCGATCACCTGAACCAAGGAGATGTCAGGCCTCAGAGTCCAAGTTGTCGCTGCTTGGTCGATGTCAGTTGAGGTCACTTCCCACATATGTGTATGCTATATATATACATATATATATATTGTGCAAGACGAATGATATACAAACATGTTTTATTATGAGCATTGATCATGCATACTATATTGAGATTACATATCTATTGCTTATGATTATGCATATTGACTATATTGGCTTATGCCTTGTTGCATTGCATCCCACATACTTAGTACATTCAAACATACTAACGTATACTCTATACCGACATGATATTACCATGTAGGGACTAAAGCACCTTTTGATCATCTTCCATGTGGCTAGTTGATACTTTTGAGATAAGCTTTGGTGAATCCTCAAGTCTGAGGACACTATCTATATTACTCTTGATATTTCAAGACTTCTTTATGTTGAACACTTGTTATTATGAGGGTGAGCCTCGAGAGTGTCTTGGCCCCACTTCTTTCCATGTTAGAGGTGTCGTTGGATATCATAATGTACTTATGCTATGAGCTTGACTCTTTCTGATTTTATGAATATCTAGATTTCCCTTAATAACATCCCTTTTTATTACATCTCTTATTGTTGTTTATTTTTCTTCCGTGACCAAGGATATGTGATTGATATGCTAAGAGGCTTGTTTGGGGTCCTTTCGGGTGCTCATTCATTGTCACATCTAGTTCCTAGGCTTGGGTCATGATAACTGGTGACCCCTACGACCCTGGCCATCATATCCTTCAGAATGAAGGCCCCTACCATGACCACATCGACCTCTAGTTGGTGGCCCCTTATAAGCCTAATCATACTAAGTCTGACTCTGCTTCGAACATACCTTATAATATGCCCAAACTAACCACATTCATAACAAGTCTTAGGATCAATAGTGGGCCTCTGTGAAGATATAGAAGACTGAATATAACCTCCAAAATTAGGGAGAGGCTGGCTAGTCCTTGATGGAACCCATCTGAAACCTTCAATGAAGACTGAATTGGATGGGCTAAATAACTACAAAAACTTTGCCCTCTAGAGTAAGAACCGCTAAACTCACCTCCCTTGCGGAACTACTTGAATATCATCATCTTGGTGAAGTCATCTGGCTTCACACCCTCTACTGGTGTCACAAAATCAATCACTTTCTGAAAGGACTTTGCTGAAGCAACCACCTGCAAGGCTAAAATTTGCAAATCTAACCTCAATCCCTTCACAAAGCGATGGATCCTCTCCTCTTGACTGAAGCAAAGCTAGGTAGCATATGTATATACGGCACAAAATTAGGCCTCATAAGCTACAACAGACATATTTTCCTACTCTATATTAAGGAACTCATCTCTTCTCATGTCCCTCAAAGGTTTTCCAAGTCATAGGTGGTGCTTCTGCTGGCTAAAACTCAACATATAACCTCCACCATGTTTTAACATCTCCCTGAATCTGGTAGGTCATAAACTTAACACCAAATCACTCTACTATATCCATCTTCTAAAGAAATTCATGGCAATGAACAAGAAAATCATAAGCATCCTCATATTTAGTGCCTTTGAATACCGGAGATTTCAACTTTAAGAACTTGACAAAAAGATCATACTAGCCACTAGTCATTGTAGGCCCTGTAGTCAATCAGGGAAACATGCATATCTCCAAGAATGCATCCATATGAGGAGGTCGCAATAGTCGTATATTGTAATCCTTGAACATGAGATGTTGGGTGTGCTTGTCCTTGATTGGAAAACCCACTGAGATTGGTGAGAACCTGGTGCATCATCTTTGGAGTAGGTTGGGGTGGTGCTTCTTTATCATGTGTCTTTCTCATCCATCACCTCAACATCCTCTCTATCTACCTCATCAGCTGGTAGAAGGGTCACTACTCTTTCCCTGGTTGGACCAGCAAGTTGGCATCTACCTCTGGTGGGCTTTAACCTACGACCTCTACCACGACCTCTCATCACTCCTTCTCTTCGGCCTACGGCACCAACGACTGGCTCAGGCACTATTGTTGCTCTAGTTCTAACCATTCGGTGAAATAGAATGAAGAAAATCAGATACCAATTTGAATCACCTTGGCACGCCCCAAAGTCCCATAGGGCGGACCGGCACCCGTTGCTGATAAGGCTCGGGAGAACCAACTTGTAACTATATACGTTCTATACATATTATAAGGGGTTTCTACGTTTGACATGCCTTTAAGTAGATAAACGGTGATAACAAGCCAAAAGTGACGCATATCACTAGGCCGTTGGGGCCACTAAAGTACGGGACATGACTTTCACTTTTACTTGACATAGTCTACAAAGTCTCTAAATAAAGAAAAATACCTGAAAAGGGTCGGGATAGGCCCCGCCTTAACCAACTGTACAATATGAACATAAACTCTAGACGTATACAAAGCCCCGAAGCAACCTGGAGCTTGACGACAACAGCTGAATATCCTGTACTCCTACTGGGGAAATCTACTAGCGTCTGCACCTGCAGCATGAAATGCAGGTCCCCCGTAAGGGATGTCAGTACGGGATAATGTACTGAGTATGTAAGGCAAAATATACTGTGTATAAATTAGCAACTCAAATAAAACCATGCATCTGTAGAAGATCAGGGACCACCTTAGTTAGACTGTGGAATCATGTACTTTACGTTCTTTATATCACTTTTACCTTTACTATATAATCTATACTGTAAAATATGTGCACAGCTGTAACAAATGACCAAATGATCAATGGTGAAACTGTATCAGGATCGTCCCTATGCTAGGTTCGCAATGAACCCCCTCGGGGTACCACCCGTAAACTGTATCGGGATCGTCCCTATGC
>JAABOM020072663.1:0-35934 GCA_011800125.2 Solanum clarkiae | reverse complement strand
CAAAATGGGTTTTGCAAGAGAGAATAATAAACTAATCTAAAACATTAAAATATTCTTGAGAGAATATTAAAAGACGAGTTCTCTCTTTTAAAATCTGGAATTTCTCTATTAAAATTGAAATAAATTTTATTTATAGTGTTTACAAATAAACCCTAAAAATAACACAGAAAAGACAACTGGCAACTGGTGTAGCCTGCAGCTACGACTCGTAGGGTGACCTACGAGTCGTAGTCGGGGTCTCGTATCATTTTCTTAGCATCTTGGACTAAGTTGGTATGACCCACAGGTACGACTCGTAGCTTGAGAAATGAACTCATATATTCCTCTCGTAGTCTTGGCCTTCAGTTTTTGGTCCAACATTTTAGCTCTCTGATTCTTGCTACGAGTCCACCTATACTAATTGTAGTGCAACTTAAGACTCATAGGGTTAACCTCCAATTAGCAGATTTCTGAGTTTTTGGTCTATGTTTCTTGCTACAACACACCCCACGACAAATAGCTTGGACTACGACTCATAGGTGAGCTCATAAGTCCTATGATTCAGCAAAATCTGCAACCTTTCTTCAAAATCATGCCAACCTAACTTTTCTGCAAGAACAACACAAAAACAAATAAGAACCATAAAAAGTCGCATTAAGAACTCACAAAATCCCTTGTTTTGGGCATCAAATGTGTTGTATTTTCATAGAACATCAACACCGTCAACTTAGAATTGTTGCTTATCCTCAAGCGACGACTCAATCTACACAGACAATAAGAAATACATAGTAGCTACACTAATGGAATATACAACAACTCCTTTGATTTAAGTATTCAACTACTATTTGCAAAATAGGATTGCAAAGTTATTAAGAAAACCAAAACATAATGAGATACCTTGCAATCTAACTATGACAAGCTAAGGAGCATCAACCGTCCAATATCGCTGGTATAGTCATATGCTACTCAAGTAGTGCAAATGCCTTCACTAGAAAGAAGTCCCTCATACACACTCAAAAAACATTTAGAATTCAGGGATCGAGGAAGCATTCTCACTCTCACAATTGAAATTCATGCATACTAACTGACACCCTAAGCTAGCCTTTATACTCATCTTCTGTCTTGGTGAATAAGTGGATTTGGATCACTTTAGGACTTATAGACTTGTAACGTAGGTCCAGGGGGCTTTAATATAGTATTTTAGGCAAATAGTGGCTAAAAGCTATCCTTCAACCATGTTTAACAACACTTTTTGCTTTCATAATCCAACCTTTTTCAATAAATCCTCTCTTATTCTTCTATTTTGAACTTTTCTCGAGTGCTTTCTTTCTATTTTCAGTTGTGCCATATTTATGCACTCAATTCTTGCTACTTTTTCTCAACTCAAGGCACTTTGCTTTTACGTTTCTTCCCTCGGCTCATGCTTTTTTATTTCTTTCTTTATTTCCCAACTAACCACCTCATTGTCATTACTTTACCACAATAAGGGCCACCCTTAAGTTAGGCTTTTAGCCTGAGGTGAAATACACAATATGTATTCCTCAAACAAGGTCCACAACTTGTAGTCACCCTCAACTTAGGCTTTTAGCCTTAATTAAGGTTCACATGTACAAGGAAAGACCAGGCCCAATATCAAGGTATTTCATCAAACCAGGTTAAGCTAGCAAGCTGTCAAGAAAGAATGAGTAAATGATAAGCTCAAAAATTTGGAACAAGAGATTCTCTCACTCATTTGGTGGGTCGTTTTAGGCTAAAAGTAGGTTCACTCAAAGAATAGAGGCCTAAGATCCTTTCCATATCCACCACATCCCCAAACCAATCTTAACAGTACTAAGGCAAGTTCTGAGTCTATACAAGATGTATGAATGTAGCAAATAAGCTCACAATACACATAGCATTGCATCCACAATCAAGTATAGACTCACAAGTCATGCTTTCAACCTCAGCTTACCTTCACAATAACAAACATTGCCAGATACTCAAAAATGTATGAATGCATTAACGACCACAATCTCAAAAATTTTGAGGTTGCCTATTTTTTCATCAAAACTTTAAAACACAATTAAAGACTATGTATACGCTAACAGATAACACTACTATGAATTTACATATTATCTACACTACCTAAACATGCTGATTCAATAGAAAAGTAAATATCTACAAGGAAAAAGAATCACGGTAAGAAAACCTTGGGATCAAAAACAGGGGAAGTTATGGACTTGAAGTTACTCACACTTCACCTTAATCCATAACTTCCCACACTCCAGCAAAATAGGATACCTTGTTCTCAAAGTAAAACACATAGAAAAGGTGTGAGGGCATACCTTGGGTTGCCTCCCATGAAGATCTGATTTATTTTCATGGCATGATAGAAAGCTTTTATGCTTATGTTTCATCAAAATCCCAATCTTCCACTGTCTTGATTTCTTCCATGCCACCCATGTACCGTTTGACCCTCTGACCATTGACTTTGAAAGTGTTTCCATCCCTGCTTCATAACTCAATGGCTCTATGACTAAAAACAAGCACTACTCTGAATGTCCCCATGCACTTAGATTTGAGTATTTCAGGAAACCACCTCAACCTAGAGTAGTAGAGCAATACCATATCTCCCGAGGCATATTGGCGATCTTCAATTCAGCGATCATGATTAACTTTCATTCGTTGCTTGTACAAGGTGGAGCTCTCATATGCATGTAGTCTAAATTCATCAAGCTCATTCACTTGGGTCAACCTAGAAATTGCAGCTTCATGCTAATCTAGATTTATCTTCTTCAATGCCCATAATGCCTTGTGCTCAAGTTCAACCGGCAGGTGACAGACCTTTCCAAACACCAGTTGATAAGGGGACATTCCAATGGGAGTTTCATAGGCAGTCTGGTAGGCCCATAAAGCATCATCTAACTTCTTGACCATTCAGTGCGATTCATATTTATCGTTTTGGATAAGATTTGTTTTATTTCTCAATTTGATACTTCAACTTGCCCACTGGTTTGGGGATGATATAGGGTTTCCACACAGTGCTTCACATCATATGTTTCAAGGAGAGCTTTAAACAATCGATTGCAAAAATGAAAACCTCCATCACTTATACTTGCTCTAGGCTTACCGAACTTGGAGAAAATGCTTCTTCAGAGAAACTGGTTACACTCATACCCTCATTGTTCGGTAGAGCCATGACCTCCACCTACTTAGAGGCATAATCAACTGCAACAAGAATGTACTTGTTACCATAAGAGCTAACAAAGGGTCCCATAAAATCAATGCCCTAAACATTGAATTGTTTTATGACCAAAATAAGATTAAGAGGAAGTTCATGCTTTCATGAAACTCTGCCCTCTCTTTGGCATCAATCATAAGAATTTACATAATCCTGGGCGTCTTGATGTATAAATGACCAATAGTAGCCACACTGCAGCACTTTGTAAGCCGTTCGATCTCCTCTGTGATGGCCACCTACCAATGACGAATGGCATGCTTGAAAAATGCTCATCATTTCCACTTCTATAAAACATCGACGGATAATCCCATCTGCACAAATGCGAAATAAATATGGCTCATACCAGAACAACTTCTTGACATTATGCATAAACTTTCGACGTTGCTGGTTGTTCAAATCAGGCAGCACTATATCACTCAATAAGTAGTTAGCATAGCTTGCAAACCAAGGTATAAGATCATATGAGGCTGGCGAAACTCTCTCATCTGGGAATGAGTCATTTATGTCAAGACCATCATTAAACTTCACCATAGCTTCATCTTCCGACCTAGAGAGATGATCAGCTACTTGATTTTCTGACACTTTTCTGTCAATCACATCAATGTTAAACTCTTGCAAGAGAAGTACCCATCTGATCAATCTTGGTTTTGAATCCTTCTTGGCCATTAAATTTTTGAGCGCTGTATAGTCTGTGTGCACGATCACCTTTGCCCCTAATAAGTATGACCGAAATTTTTCAAAAGCAAAAACTAAGGCAAGCAATTCTTGTTCGGTCACTGTATATTTTTTCTGGGCCACATTTACTGCTTTGCTGGCATAATCGATTGGATGCACAATTCTGTCCCTTCATTGCCCCAACACCACACCTAGTGCAACCCCACTTGCATCACATATTAGTTTGAATGGTTATGACCAATCTGGAGCCATAATAATTGATGTTGTAGTCAGCCTTCATTTCAATTCTTCAAAGATGTGCATGCATGCATCATCAAATACAAACTTGGCATCTTTCTCTAACAACTTACACAAGGGTTGTGAGATCTTGGAAAAATCCTTTATGAAGTGACGGTAGAATCCTACATGGCCTAGAAAACTCCTAATACTTTTTATTGAAATTGGTGGTGGCAATTTCTCTATAACCTCAATTTTTGCTTTATCCACCTCGATTCCTTTGCCTGAAATCGTATGGCCAAGTGCGATGCCTTCTTTTACCATAAAATGGCATTTCTGCCAATTTAGCACCAAGTGACTCTCAATGCACCTCTGCAACACATTACGCAAATGTAACAAGCATTCTTCAAAGGACTGGCCAACAACACTAAAATCGTCCATGAACACCTCAATAGTGCTCTCAACCATGTCTGAGAAGATTAGACATCATGCATCTTTGAAATGTTGTTGGAGCGTTAGATAGTCCGAAAGGAATTCTTTTAAATGCAAAGGTACCATAAGGACATGTGAAAGTTGTCTTCTCTTGGTCATCGGGTATGATAACAATTTGATTGTACCCAGAATATCTATCAAGGAAATAGTACCATCCCTTCTTTGCCAATCTGTTGAGCATCTGATCCATGAAGGGCATAGGAAAATGATCTTTCTCGGTAGAAGCATTGAGCTTTCTATAATCCATGCATACTCTCCATTCGATGACTGGTCTCATCGGGATCAACTCATTCTTCGTATTAGGCACCACTATGATACCTCCTTTTTTAGAACATATTGCACTAGACTTACCCACTCACTGTTAGCAATTCGGTAGATTACTCCTACATCTAACCACTTGATGATTTATTTCCTCACTACCTCTTGCATTGGAGGGTTCAACCTTCTTTGATGCTGAATACTCGGTTTATAATCCTTGACTAGTTGAATCTTATGAGTGCATATCCCAGGGGGCATGCCAATGATGTCTGCAATTTTCCACCTAATGGGCCGTTTGAACTTCTTGAGAATTGAGACAAGCGCCTTTGTTTGAGCCTCACTCAAATATGTTGTAATGATGACAGGCAATATACTATTCCCCCCAAGTACGCGTATTTCTGATGCGATGGTAATGCCTTTAGCTCTAACTCTGATAGGACTTCTATAGAAGGCTTAGTAGGTGGTATTTCCCTGTTGCATAAGTCTAACTCCAACCTTTCCTGTCGCCTCGGCCTAAATGACACCCCAAGAATATTTACCATCTCCTCAAAATTAGGAATGCTATTTCCATCGAAATTCATACGCCGCCAAAGGAACGACTCTGAGCCTTAATTCTATTGGGATCTCTACTTCACTATCCTCACCCATTAGGATCATTAAAATGACCTAGAACTCAGAATTCTTTCCATCATGTTGACCCACTATGAACACAGTTGCCTCTTCCCCAAACCTGAAAGTGAGTAGGCTCTTTTCCATATCAACTACTGCTCGACCCATGGCTAAGAAAAGTCTTCCCAAGATAATAGGCACTGCAAAATCAATCTCATAGTCAAGTATAACAAAATCTGCAGGGAATATAAATTTGCCTACATTACCAGCACATCACACAGTATCCCACAGGCTTCTTAGCTGCTCTGTCTGCCATCAAAAACTGCATCTTTGTAGAGACAAGGCTTCCCAACCCGAGCTTTCTGAACACAATAAGATGTATCAGGTTAATGCTAGCCCCCAAATCACGTAGTGCTTTAGCAATCTCATTTTCTCCTATAGTATCTGATATGGTGAATGCACCCAGGCCTTCCCGCTTTTGCACCAAAGACTTTGTAGTGATGACACTACAATGTTGAAAATTTTAAGAGAGGTCTTGGCTCACTTTTTGCTTCTTCTTGACTAGATCTTTCATCCATTTGGCACGACCCAGTATCCTTTGAAGATCTTCCATTATGGGAATGTCTACTGATAATTTCTTAAGCACTGCCAGAACTGCTTAAGCTTACCTTCCTCCTTCATCTTCCCAAGTCTTTGAGGAAAAGGAGGAGAGGGCCTTGGAAACGTTTTGTATTTCTTGGGTTCCTCTTCAGTGTTGTATGCTTTGGTTTCCTTATTCACCCTCTTCCTATAATTTTCATTTTTGACCATTATCATAGGGGAATATATAATGCTTTATCCATCCCGAGTCATGAACTCCATGTAATGCCCTTCATTTTTAGGATTTTGAACTGTATTGCTTGGTAAGGTGCCCTTTTGGTGTTGGTTAAATTGTGAAGAAACTTGTCCAAATTGTTGTTCAAGTTGCTTAATCACTACCGAGTGAGAATCTATTTTTTGCTTAATACTTGAAATATCCACTTTTATTCCCTTTAAAGTCTCATCTTGGTGGTCGGCCCTCTTCAACAACTTTTCGAACATCTCTTCGATCCTAAAGTTGCTTGACCTGGCATCACGTTTGTGAGGTGGCACATAAGGAGCATTCCTGTAGCCCTCTCTTCTTCCCCATTCGGCATCTAGCACTCTCTCTCTCTCTCATAGTATCCGCCTCGATTATCTCTATACACCCATCATGGTTGAAGTTCCGACCTTGATTCCCGGACCCTTGCCTCCAATAGTCCGAATTGGAACCTTAAGGGTTGTTCTGGAAACCAATTACTTGGTTGCTTACAAAATATGCATCTTCATTAAAGAGTGGATCATCATAGACGAGAGCCTTCGGAGGTTGGTGGGTAACTGCTTTGACACTTGCTTGGTTTTGCTTTAAAACCAAGTCCATACTTGTGCAGAGTTGAGCAAGTTGCTCCATGATCTCTTCATTTACCTTTACTTGCTTATTGTTGGTGTTAACTGCACAAGAAGGTTTCATCGCACCTCGCTCCCTTTGACCCTATGCTCTATTTGTTTTGACCACTTCTCCATCCTTGCGACTATTAATGCAAAAGGTTGGTCAAGGAACATGCCTCCCATGATTGTGTCGGCGCAAGCTTGACTATTCTCGTCAAGTGCCCAATAGAAAATCTCAACCAAGGCATCATCAACAATTTTGTGATCGGGGACCATCCTCAATCATTTAGTAAACCTCTCCCATGTTGTGCTAATAGAGTCACCCGACAATTGTTCAAAGTTGTTGATTTGGTCCTTATGCTTCAATTTCTTAGATCTTGGAAAATATCTTTCAAGGAATACACTCTGAAGCTCAACCCAACTTGTAATAGTACTCGGAGGAAATTCAGACAACCATATAGTTACATTGCCAGTCAATGACAGTGGAAACACTCTCAAACTAATAACATCAAGAGAAAGATTTTGTGTCCCCATGACACTCTTGCAAACAAACACCACATTTTGAAGATGACGGTGGGGATCCTCCGAAAGTAGCCCTGTGAATAATCCACAATTTTGGAGCATTTGGAGCAATCCACTTGCTACCGTGGACTTAGTATCTACTGGTAATTTAGGTAGTAGTATGGCACCGTAACATCCATAACAATGGGGTTCAATCGATATTGATTCCATACGTAAACGTTTCACTGAAGTCCCTAAGTTGTGGCTTGTTACCCTTTGGTTGTGGATTCTCCTCTCTACCCATATCCTCATTCATGTTCATATCCTCCTCTACCTCGATATCCTCATTCACTTGAGCCATTCTTCTCGATAGTCGATGCATCTCCAAATTGGGTGGAGCTAAGGAATTGCCTCGCCTCCTTAGTATACCCTGCAAATTAAATCAAAAAACAAAAACAAAAAAAACTAAAAAAATACAAGAGATTCTAGAAATCAACACTAGAAATAACTAATATTGAATTCAAGTCAAAACCTAGTTGTATTCTCCGGCAATAGCGCCATAATTTTTGATGATATTCATGCTCCAATAAGAAAGCGGTCGCTATCAGCAATTAACCTAACCAAATGTTCAGGACGAATCCACAGGGAATACAGGGCTTGACTACAAGAATCCACTACTAATCATTTCAAGCATAAATAACTAAAATCTCTAAATGGTGGGGGGTTGTGATTCCAAAAAAATAAAATAAACACTAAACTATAACTTGAGGAAACACTCAATTTAAGAGACAATTTGGGAATTACATTCACCATAGTTCTTTGACTCGGTTACCTTAGGTAACATAACTACAATTGAAAATTCGCATGCAGGACGGTAACTTACGTTCTTCCAGCCCTCTTTTGAAGGTCGAATTTCACTATAGCGCTTGGTCGGCCACCATGGCGTGCCAACCAACCGTTACCAGTTATCCCAGTCAACCTCCCCTTAGTTAAGTTTGGTTGATTAGACGAGAACATATCAATCAAATCTTGTCATCTATTTCCCTTTTCGTATTTAGTCACTACCTTGGTCGGGCTAGTGATAGTAGGCAGGTTTTGGTGTTGGCCATCACCAAATGACAATCAAAATAAAGGGAAATAGACAATATATGCAATCCCCAATTATAGAAATGCAATAAACCTAGGTTATTTTGAATCAACTACCCATGATTTCCACAAACCCAAGTTGTGGTTGCGTAGCTACTCATGGCTAAGGCAAAACAAGAAAAAATGCAAATACAAGACATAAATGTAGGTTTTACCAAAAACAATGAAGAGTGTAGGCACCACAAGTTGCAAACCCAAAAGATTGATTGATCAATAATGAGTATAAAGCAAGATTTGCAATCCCCAAAATGGGTTTTCCAAGAGAGAATAATAAACTAATCTAAAATCCTAAAATATTCTTGAGAGAATATTCAAAGGCAAGTTCTCTCTTCTGAAATCTGGAATATCTCTATAAAAACTGAACTAAATTCTATTTATAGTGTTTACAAATAAATCCTAAAAATAACACAGAAAAGACAGTTGGCAGCTAGTACATCCTGTAGGTACGACTCGTAGGGTGATCTACGAATCGTAGTCAAGGTCTCGTATCAGGTTCTTAGCATCTTGGGCTGAACTGGTACAACCCACAGGTACAAGTCTTTGCTTGAGCTACGACTCGTATCTTCCTCTCTTAGTCTTATCCTTCAGTTTTTGATCCAACATTTTGGCTCTCTGATTCTTGCTATGAGTCCACCTATATGACTCGTAGTGCAACTTATGACTCGTAGGATGGCCTCGTAGGGTTCACCTCCACTTAGTAGATTTGTAAGTTTTGGGTCTCTATTTCTTGCTACGCACACCCTATGATTTGTAGCTTAGGCTATGACTCATAGGTGAGTTTGTAAGTCCTATGATTCAGCAAAATCTGTAACTTTTCTTCAAAATCATGCCAACCTAACTTTTCTGTTAGAACAACACAAAAACACATAAGAACCATAAAAAATCGCATTAAGAACTTACAAAATCCCTTGTTTTGGGCATCATATGTGCTTTATTTTGATAGAAGATCAACACCCTCAACTTAGAATTGCTGCTAATCCTTAAGCAATGACTCAATCTACGCAGACAATGAGAAATACATAGCAGCTACACTAATGGAATATACAACAACTCCTTTGATTCAAGTACCCAACTACTTTTTGCAAAACAGGATTGCAAAGTTATTAAGCAAAACCAGAACATAATGAGATATTTGTAATCCAACTATGACAAGCTAAGGAGCCTCAACCATCCATAATAACTGGTGTAGTCATATGCTATTCAAGTAGTGCAAATGCCCTCACTAGAAAGAAGTCTCTGATACTCACTTGAAAAGCATTTAGAATTCATGGACTGTGGAAGCATTCTCACTCTCACAATTGAAATTCATGCATACTAGCTAACACCATAAGCTTGCCTCTATACTCATCTTCAGGTTTGGTGAATAGTGGATTTGGATCACTTTAGGACTTATGGGCTTTAACATAGGTCCAGGGGGCTTCGGTATGGCATTTTAGGCAAATAGTGACTAAAAGCTATCCTTGAACCATGTTTAACAATACTTTTTGCTTTCATAATCTAACCCTTTTCAATAAATCCACCCTTATTCTCCTGTTTTGAACTTTTCTCGAGTGCTTTCTTACTATTTTCAGTTGTGCGTTATTTTTGAACTCAATTCTTGCTACTTTTTCTCAACTCAAGGCAATTTTCTTTTCTTTTTCTTCACTTGGATCATGCTTTTTTCATTTCTTTTTATATTTTCTAACTAACCACCTTATTGTCGTTACTTTACCACAATAAGGGCCATCTTAAGTTAGGCTTTTATCCTGTGGTGAAGTACACAATATATATTCCTCACACCAGGGCCACAACTTGTAGTCTCCCTCACCTTAGGCTTTTATCCTCAATTAAGGTTCACAAGTCCAAGGACAGACCAGGCCCAATATCCAGGTATTTGATCAAATAAGGTTAAGCTAGAAAGGTGTCAAGAAATAATAAGTAAATGATAAGCTCAAAAATTTGGAACAAGGGATTCTCTCACTCATTTGGTGGGTCGTTTTAGGCTAAAAGTAGGGTCACTCAAAGAACAGAGGCCTAAGATCCTTTTAATATCCACCACATCACCAAACCAATCTTAGAGTACTAAGGCAAGTTCCGAGTCGATACAAAAAGCATGAATGCAGCAAATAAGCTCACAATACACATAGCATTGCGTCAACAATCAAGTATAGACTCACAGTCATGCTTTCAGCCTTAGGTTACCTTCACAATATCATAACAAAAATTGCCAGATACTCAAAACTATATGAATACATCAACAACCACAATCTCAAAAATTTCGAGGGTACCCATTTTATCATCAAAACTTTAAAATACAATTAAGACTATGTATATGCCAACAGATAACACTACTATGCATTTACACATTATCTACAATATCTAAATATGCCGGTTTAACAGAAAAGTAAACATCCATAAGGAAACAGAATCACGGTAAGAAAACCTTGGGATAAAAATAGGGAATGTTATGGACTTGAGGCTACTCAGACTTCACCTCAATCCATAACTTCCCACACCCCAAAAAAAATAATTATTTGTCCTCAAATTAAAATCACATAAAAAAGGTGCAAGGGGCATACCTTATGTTGCCTCCCAGGAAGCGCCTGATTTATTGTCGTGACACGATAGAAAGCTTTTATGCTCATGTTTCATCAAGATCCCAATCTTCCACTGCCTTGATTTCTCTCATGTAACCCATATACCATTTGACCCTCTAACCTTTGACTTTGAAAGTGTTTCCATCCCTGATTTCTAACTCAATGGCTCCATAACCAAAAATGCGCACTACTCTTAATAGCCCCATCCAGTTATATTTGAGTTTACATGGAAACTACCTCAACCTGGAGTTGTAAAGCAATACCATGTCTCCCGAGAAAAATTGGCGATCTTAAATTCTGCGATCATGATGAACTTTCATTTGTTGCTTGTACAATACGAAGCTCTCATATGCATGCAATCTAAATTTATCAAGATCATTCACTTGCATCAACCTAGAAGTTGCAATGTTATGCCAATCTAGATTCAACTTCTTCAATGCCCGTAATGCATTGTGCTCAAGTATCAATCGACATGTGATGTGCTGTCAAATTAGAGCACATTTAGTTCCTAAAACAAGGGATTTTATGAGTTCTTAAAGTGACTTTTTAGTGTTTTGATGTATTTTGGTGTTAATCTTGCAGAAAAGTTAGGTTGGCATGATTTTGAAGAAAGTTGTAGATTTTGCTAAAGCATAGGCCATACGAGCCCTGCTACGAGTCGTAGCTCACACTACGACTTATAGGTTGTGTCATAGAAGGATTCAGAGACCAAAATTCAGAAATCTGCCAAGTGAAGGTCACCTCGATGAGCCCATCCTACGAGTCATAAGACACACTAAGACTTGTATAGGTGGACTCGTAGAAAGAATCAGAGAGTCAAATTCTTGGACCAAAAATTGAAGATCCAGACTACGAGACCAACATACAAGTCGTAGCTCGAGTAACGACTTGTACCTGTGGGTCATACCAGTTTAGTCCAAGGTTCCAACAACCTAATAAGAGACCCCGACTATGACTCGTAGGCCAACCTACGAGTCTTAATTATGAAATTTATCAGATGCCAACTGTCTTTTGCACATAATTCCTAGGGTTGTTTTGTAAATACTATAAACAGTTTAAGTTAAGTTTTTGAAGGGAGTTCGAATAGTAGACATTTCTCCATTACATTTTGAAGCTTTTCTTAAGTTTTTAGAGTAGATTATTGTTCTCTTTGGGAAACCCATTTTGAGGATTGCAAATCTTGCTTTGTTCTCATTGTTGATCAATCAAGTTTGTGGGTTTGCAACTTGTAGTGCCTATCTCCTTCATTGTTATTGGAGAAACTCTCAACTATGTCTATTATGTGCATTTTTTTGTGTTTTATTTTAGCCATGAGTAGCTAAACACCCACAACTTGGGGTTGTGGGAACCATGGGTATTGACTTGAGATGAATAGATTTTGTACATGTCTATGATTAGGGTTTTGCATGTATTGTTTATTTCCCTTCATGATTAACGTTGTTTGGTGGTGGCTACCACTAAGCCCTGCCTACTATCACGATCCCGACCAAGATAGTGACAAATAGGAAAAGGAAAGTAGACGACAGGATTCGGTTGATGTTTTCCCTTCTAATCGACCAAACCTACCCAAGGGAGGTTGATAGGGATAATAGGTAATGGTTAATTTGCACGCCATGGTGGCCGACCAAGCGCCATGGTGAAATTTAATCTTCACCTTCACAAGAGGCTTGTAAGAACCTAAGTTATTGTCCTGCATGTCATTCCCCAATAATAGTTACGTTATCTAGGGTAATTGAATCAGTGAGCCATAGGGAACACAATTTCCCAAGTTGTCCCCAAAATTGAGTGTTTTCTCAGATTTTTATTAGTGTTTATTTTATGTTGTTTTTGAATCACCACTAAACCCCCCCACACACACACACATATAGAGATTGTAGTTATAGATACTAAGAATGATTAGTAGTGAAATCTTATAGTCAAGCCCTGTATTCCCTGTGGATTCAACCCTAACATCGGTTAGGTTAATTACTGATAGTGACCGCTTGCTTATTAGAGCCTAATCATCATCAAAATTATGGCCCCATTACTAAGGAATACGGCTAGGTTTTAACTTGAATTCACCATTAGTTAGTTTTAGTGTTGATTTCTAGAGTCTCTTGTACTTTACTTTTGTTTTGTTTTTGTTGTTTAATTTCTTTTGTAGGGTGTACTAGGTTGTATGCTCAACATAAGGAGCGAAGGAAATCCCTTAGCTCTACTAAATTTGGACACCCATCGACTGCCAAGAAGGATGGCTCGAGTGAATAAGCACATTACAGTTGAGGAGGATATGCATGCAAATGAGAAGACTTAAGAAGAGAGAAGAATCCACCACCAAGGGTTAACCAGCCACAGCTTCGAGATTTTAATGCAAATGCTTACGGCTAGAATTAGTACCGATTAAACCTTATGGAAATGGATGTTACCGATTCTATAGTACTGCCCCTCTACCGGCAGATGCTAAGTTCATGGTATCAAGTGGATTACTCCAGATTCTCCAAAACTGTCACCTATTCACAGGGCTACCATCAGAGGATCCCCACCGTCGTCTCCAAAATGTCGTCTCTATGTGCAAAAGTGTAATGGGGATACAAAATATTTCTATTGATGCTATTGGATTGAGAGTGTTTCCCTTGTCACTGAGTGGCAATGCAGTTGTATGGTTGTCTAAACTTCACCCGGTACCATCACGAGTTGGAATAAGCTACAGAGGGTGTTCTTAGAAAGATATTTCCCAAGGTCGAACAAGTTGAAGCTTAAGGACCAAGTTAATAACTTCGAGCAATTGCCTGGAGACTCTCTTAGCACTACGTGGGAGAGATTCACCAAATGCTTGAGGATGGTCCCTGATCAGAAAATTATTGATGATGCTTTGGTCAAGCTCTTCTATAGAGCACTTAATGATAATAGCAAAGCTTACGTCAACATGATCATAGGAGGTGTTTTTATTGATCAACCATTTGAGCTAGTTGCCGAAAGAATGGAACAAGTGGTGAAGACCAACAGAGCATAGGGACAGAGTGAGCATGGTAATACAAAGAGTTCATGTGCAATTACCACAAACAGTGAGCATGCTAAAGTGAATGAAGAGATTATTGCTCAACTCCGTACGAGCATAGATTTGGTTTTGAAGCAAAACCAAGCTAGTGTGAAGGCAATAGCTCACCAACCCCCAATATGTATGATGATCAATTCATTGATGAGGATGCCTGTTATGTGAGCAACCAAGTGGCAGGTTTCCGGATCAACCCCCAAGGGTCCAATTCGGACTATTGGAGGTAAGGTTCCGGGAATCAAGGCCAGAACTTTAACTGTGATGGGATGTACAGAGATAATAGGGGTGGATATTATGTTAGAGAAAGAGTGTCCGATGAAGAATGGAGAAGAGAGGGCATCAGAAAAGGTCCTTATGTGCCACCACATAATTGTGATGCCAGATCAAGCAATTCTAGGATCGAAGATATGTTTGAAAAGTTGTTAAAATGAGCAGACCATCAAGATGACTCTAAAGGGAATGAAAGCACATATCTCAAGTATTAATCAAAAGATAGAGTCTCATTCAGTGGCAATCAAGCAACTTGAGCAACAATTTGGACAAATTTCTTCACAATTGAACCAAAGCCAAAAGGGCACCCTACCAAGCAATACGGTTCAAAATCCTAAAAATAAAGGGCATTGCATGGTGGTATGACTCAGAGTTGCAAGAGAACAATAGATTCCCCTATACTAGTTATTGTGGATGAAGTCATTGAGAAGGGTCTTGGTGGTGAAGTTGAAGTTGAGGGAGAAGATCCGAAGGGTGTTTGGATGCAACAAGAAGAGGTAAGGGAACATGATGAAGTGAAATCCATCCGAAAACCTCCCCCTTCATTCCCTTAAATCTTCAAGAAGAAGGAAGAGGAGGGTAAACTCAAACACTTCCTCTCAAGGTTGAAGCAACTCTCAATCAACATCCCTCTCTTAGAAGCATTAGAGAAAATGTCTGGATATGCTAAATATATGAAGGACTTAGTCACCAAGAAACACACTTTGAGACAATAGTTCTCCCAAGAACTCCAAAAATGTAGTGCAATTATGACTAAATACCTTGCTCAAAAGCGAGAGGATTCCATGACATTCACTGTTCCTTGCACTATCAGTGACATTGAATTTGCAAGAGAATTATGCGACTTAGGATCAAGAATCAATTTAATGCCTCTTGCCATATTCAAAAAACTTAGTCTTGGTACTCCCACCCCGACATGAATGAGGTTGCTTATGGCAGATTAAACCATCAAAAAGCTGGAGGGAATCATGTTGGATATGCTTGTTAAAGTCGATAAGTTCATCTTTTTGGCAGATTTTGTGATCCTCGACTGCGAGGTTGATTTTGAGGTGCCCATCATTTTGGGGAGAACTTTTTTGGCCACTGGGCGAGAACTAGTGAATATGGATTCATGTCAGCTGCAGTTCAGGGTTAATGATGTAGAAGTTATATTCGATATTCGCCAATCCATGAAAAACCAGATGAATGCAAGAGTAAAGTGTGGAACCTCGATGATAGTTGACAAAGGAAGATGACAAAGTCGGGCAACGACGTTAAACAAAGCGCTTCTTAGGAGGCAACCCAAGCATTTTGCTAATTATTTATTTGTTTGAGACTTAGAGTAGTAGTAGTAGTTTCATTTAAATTTACAGACAATGATACAATTGTAATCATTTTGAGGATATATGTGTTTTGAGATATGGTTTGCAGGTGAGAAGGAAAGAACTGAAGATCTGGAAAAAAATTGGACTTGGAGCAACCCTTACGAGAGGCCTACGAGTCGTAGTCTTCACTATGACTCATAGTCATAGCTCATACAAGGAAACAGTAAGTATATGAAGTTGGCATATACACTATGAACCAACCTCATGATTCGCAGGATCCCCTACGAGTCGTAAGAGGGGTTCGTAATTCCCAGGTATGATTCCTAAATTTTTACCAATTGTTTGGTCTGGTATGAGACTAGGACCTGCGAGTCATAAGACAACCTATAACTCATAAGCGGGGTCTCGTAGCCCCGATCTGAAGATTTTTATTTACCAACCCATTTTAATATAAAAGGGGGTCAAAAAAATTGACCCCCAAATGCATCCCAAATCCTAAACAAGTGATGAAAAACTCCTCTCCTTCACCCACGTCATTTTTCTTGACCAAATCCCGACTTCCCATGTCATTTTCCGGTGAAGATTTCAGCGAGGGTGTAAATTTATAGGGTTTCATAGCGAAAATCATCTTTCTTTCTATTGGTTCACTTCTCAATCAAATTGGTAAGCTCTTCGGTTACATTTCTCAATTTTTGTTGATGATCTTGTCCCTACATGAGTAAACATTTATTTTGATCATGCTTAAGTATACTTATATTGATTTTTGAGCTAAATTTGTAATCTAGGGTTTGTAGGCCTTGAAAAAGATTGAGCTGTGAATTGAACGTTGTTGAGATTCTTGAATAGATGATAGTGAACATGAAATTAATGAATTTTTGGTTTGTACTGTATTATTGTTGTCAGAGTTGAAATTTAGGTAGTATGGGGGTGATTGCCTATGCTTCATCATGTGGGTTTGATTGAATCGTTGTGATGGTGGTTGCACTCCTTTGGAACGTTGTATGGTTGTCAAGTGTTAGTTTGTAACGTATTTTATTTTTGGTGTTCTTGACGAATTGTAGAATTGATTTCAACTCTTAGGGATAATGGTCATTTTGAACTTCCAATGTTAGTTTAGAATAGAATATGTGTCATTTATTCTTTCTTTGCTCCTATTTGCTTGAATGAGTTGAAATTTGGTGATGTATATGTGCTTTGAGTGGGAAGTAAGTAGGCATTGCAGGTGGCTTTTGTGCTTAGTTACGAGGCACTCCTATGACTTGTAAGTTCCTATACGAGTCGTAGTGGTCCCTCATAGCAAGCATCAGTCACCTGTAATTCCTTCATATTCCTCATATGAGACCCAAATACAACTCGTAGTACCTGGTATGACTCGTAATGAGGGTCTCATAAAACTTGTCTAAGTTTCTAAAATATTTCTGGAACTAGGTATGAGACCAGGACTATGACTTGTAGGTGATCCTATGAATCACAACTATGTCTCGTATCTATGATCAAAAAGCATTTTTAAAGGCAAGCTAGTTCTATGAGGCCAGTATACGACTCGTAGGTCACCCTACATGTCATAACTGCACTCATACCTGCATATCTGTAGTTGCATCAGTACATAATTACTTATTAGTCGTTTTTGTTTCTTGTTCTTTGCTGAGTATTTCAGTGGATCAAACGTCATGGACTTAAATGATGTTTTGTGGGTTGTTTATAGATAAAATGCCTCCAAAAGACAAACGTCTATTGAAGCTCTTCAACGGAGGTTGTGGGATGAATCCTCCAACACCGAGTAATCTGAGGGTTCTGTGGAAGTCAATAGAGTTAGGCTAGATCCAGAGCCCAATCGACCTCAGACTCGGGCGCTTGCAGAACAGACGCCTATGGAAGTGAGTAGTTCCTCCCAGTCCGAAGAGGAGGAACAACAGGGCAACAGGGATGGGTTAGATAGTAGCTTTCCACAGATAACCCCGTCACATTCCGGCTCCAAGTCTGAGTTAGAAAGCACCTCCTAGACCCTGCAGGAGGAGGTCCAATCCCAACCCCCAGCTGATCGTAGATGGTGTTTCCCTGTAATAAGAGAAATATACGACCAGGAGTTGGAGGATAAAAGGAATGGCAAGCGGGTCCGTCAATTTCATGAGGAGTCCAGGTTGAACACTGCGGGACTAGACAGAGTACCCAAATTAGATGCGGGATTGGATGAGCACGGACTTAGGTGGACCATGCAGCAGCTAGGAAAATATGCCCCTTACATAGTTTGTGAGTTCTATGTTGCATACCTTGCTACACTCAGTCGAGGGCTATAAAAGAACAAAAGATCACTTGAGCAACCGAAGCTACGGGTGGTGATAGTCCGGGGTAGGAAAGTTGATATCTCGGAGGAGACGATCCGACGGGTGCAGTTTGGGCCTAATCATATAGCCCCTCAGTCCACCATGGAGTACGACAGTCGTATTGAGAAAATGAGAACAATGGTGACTTAGTAAGGACATCAAGGCTAGGACAGAGCTTCTATGGTGGATCGCTAGCCAGATTTGCGAGTAGGGTGTTGAGCCGACGTGCATCACAAACCATGCAGATCCTATAGTAAAAGCCCACCTCTCACTCTAGGCCAAGTTCAGGTGGTCCATTATCAGTTGGCGTATTAGGTTAACTTTTACGAATAAAGTGATCACCCTCAAGAGAGAGGTACTGTTGGCCTACATCCTAGTAGGCTATATTGTATATTGGCCCGAATCATTTCAGAGTAGATTCACAAGGATGCAGCTCGGATGAGCACCTCACTGCCATTTCCTATGATGATTCATTGACTATGTAGTACAAGATGTATTCCTATTGACCCTCATCGAGACCCTCATGTAAAGGCCAAACACACTACGGATACCAGCCTAATAAAGGCTAATGAGAACCCGGTGGCCTTGCCATGAACAGCTCCTCCAGCTATCCTAGAGTCATTCCTGTTAGAGCCTCAGATGCCAGGTTCACCTCCATCTAACACCGGCACTACTCTGGCTACTGCGGAGCCCACACCTGCAGTTGAGATCGAGTCTACACCATCCTCTAGCACTCCGGCACTAGCAGTATCTGCTTTGCATGTTGACCCTCTTTTCTCTGATGTTTCATTTCAGGATTTATTGCGCAGGGTTATTGTAGCAGAGGGGAGGCTACATGAGTTGTCAGTGCAAGTTCGGCCATTGATTGATCAGAATGTTTGGGACTCCGAGGAGAGGATGAAGGCATATGTTCATGATTTGGTTGATGAAGGAGTCCGAGCAGTAGATACCAGGGTCAATGTGTTTGAGGCCAGAGTTCAAAAGAGGCTTGAGGGAGCTAGGCCTGCCGATGCGAGTGCAATTACTGGGCAGTTGGCCAAACTCAAAGATGACTTATTACAAATATTGGCAGCCCCTGTTCCAGACCTTGAGGGAGCACCAGTGGGTGATAAGGCATTTGATTGACTCGCCGACCGTCCGGACACCAGACGGAAGAGGCCTCTAGAGCATGCTGATCCAAAGCAGACCCCCAAAAGGCCAAGACCTAAGGAGGAGGATCCCATACTTGAGGAGATGTTGCAGGAGTCGCTTTTATTGGCAGCTATTCATAGAGAACGAGCACAGGACACCCTACTTAGAGAGGGTACTTCCATCACTGCAGCAGAAGAGGAGAGCCAGCCCTAGGACTCCATAGATCATCCCGAGACTGGTGCTTGATGCACCTTGATGTTTGACTTCTTTTGACCCTAGTGCTCTTTTATTATGATTGGATACTTTGTTTTCTTTTAAGACAATCTTTTTATTTTGTTGGTTTTTAGTTTTGTTTAAATATGTTCATGTTGGATGTTATTTTTACTTCTACTTTGGATGTTTATTTTTGATTTTTAATGAATGTATGTATATATTTCTATGTTATCATGTTTTATTTTTGTTCATGTCTTTACTTTGAGGACAAAGTATCTTATTTTGGTGGGGTGGTGGAAGTTATGGATTAAGGTGAAGTCTGAGTAGCCTCAAGTCCATAACTTCCCCAATTTTTGATCCCAAGGTTTTCTTGTCTTGCTTCTTTTTCCTTGTGGATGTTTATTTTCCTTTTGAACCAGCATGTTTAGGTAGTGTAGATACTGGATGAATTCATACTAATGTTTTCTTTTGGCATATATATAGTTCTTAGATTTTCTTTAAACTTTTGATGCAAAAATTGGGTACCCTCAAAATTTTTGAGGTTGTGAGTATTGATGCATTCATACATTTGTTAGTATCTGGCAATGTTTGTTCTGGTTTTATGAAGGTAAGCTACAACTGAAAGCATGACATGTGAGTCTATACTTGTTGGTGGATGCAATTTCCATCTGTGTTATGAGCTTATTTTGCTGCATTCATGCATTTTGTATGGACTCAGAACTTGCCTTATACTCTAAAGTTGGTTTTGTGATGTGGTGGATATGGAATGGATCTTAGGCCTTTGTTCCTTGAGTGTAACCACTTTTAGCCTAAATGACCCACCAAATGAGCGAGTGAATCCCATGTTCCAAACTTTTGAGCTTATCATGTACTCATTCTTTCTTGATACCTTACTAGCTTAACATTGTTTGATGAAATGCCTTGATATTGGCCTTGGTCCATCCTTGAACATGTGAACCTTGATTGAGGCCAAAGGCCTAAGTTGAGGGTGGCTGCAGTTAGTGGCCCTGGTTTCAGGCATAGATATTGTGTACTTGACCTGAGGCTAAAATCCTACATTGAGGATGGACCTTATTATGGCAAAGTAATAATAATAAGGTGGTTAGTTGGGAAATAAAGAAAGAAATGAAAAAGCATGAATCGAGTAAAGAAAAAAGAAAAGAAAAGTACCTTGAGTTGAGGAAAAAATACCAAAAATGAGTTTGAAATCAAGGCTCAGCTGAAAAAGAAAAAGAAAGCACTTGAGAAAAGTTCAAAATGAGAGAATAAGGGTGGATTGGTTTAAAAAGAGGTTGATTATGAAAGCAAGAAGTGTTGGTAAACATGGTTCAAGGATAGCTTTAGTCATTATTTGCCAAAATACCTCACAAAAGCACCCTGAACCGATGTTACAAGCCTATAAGTCTTAAAGTGATCCACCTCCAATTTATCACCAAGCTAGAAAAACGAGTATAAGGGCAAGCTTATGGTGTTAGTCATTGTGCATGAATTTCAATTGTGAGAGTGAGAATGTTTCCTCAGTCCCTGATTTCTGAATGTTATTGAGTGAATATAAGGGGCTTCTTTCTAGTGAGGGCATTTGCACTACTTGAGTAGCATATGACTATGCCAGTGATTGTGGACGGTTGGTGCTCCTTAGCTTGTTAAAGTTGGATTGTTAGGTCTTTCATTATGTCCTTGCTCAATAACTTGGCAACACTGTTTTGAAAGTAGTAGCTTGGTACCTAAACCAAATAAGATGTTGTATATGCCATTGATGTAGCTGCTATGTATTTCTCTTTGTTTGCATAGATTGGGTCATCTTTTGAGGACAAGCAACAATTCTAAGTTGAGGGTATTGACGTGTTGTCAAATTACAGCACATTTGGTGCTTAAAACAAGGGATTTTGTTAGTTCTTAAAGAAACTTTTTTAGTGTTTTGATGTTTTTTTACGTTAATCTTGCAAAAAAGTTAGGTTGGCATGATTTTGAAGAAAAGTTGTAGATTTTGCTGAAGCATAGGTCATACAAGCCCTCCTACGAGTCATAGCTCAATCTACGAGTCATAGGTTATCTTGTAGCAGGAATCAGAGATCAAAAGTCTGAAATCTACCAAGTGAAGGTCTCCCCTACGATCCCATCCTACGAGTCATAAGACACACTACGACTCGTATAGGTGGAATCGTAGCAAGAATCAGAGAGCCAAATTGTTGGACCAAAAACTGAAGACCAAGACTATGATACCAACAGACGAGTCGTAGCTCGAGTAAAGACTCTAACCTATGGGTTGTACCAGTTCAGTCCAAGATGCCAAGAACCTGATACGAGACCCTGACTACAACTCGTAGGCTAACTTATGAGTCGTAACTGTGAAATTTATCAGATGTCAGCTATCCTTTCTGCATAATTCCAAGTGTTATTTTGTAAATACTATAAATAGTTTAAGTTATGTTTATGAAGGGAGTTCAAACAGTAGACATTTCTCCATTACATTTTGAAGCTTTTCTTAGGTTTTTAGAGTAGATTGTTATTCTCTATGGGAAACCCATTTTGGGGATTGCAAATCTTGCTTTGTACTCATTGTTGATCAATCAAGCTTGTGGGTTTGCAACTTGTGGTGCCTATCTCCTTCATTGTTAGTAGTGAAACACTCAACTATGTCTATTGTGTGCATTTTTGTGTGTTCTATTTTCGCCATGAGTATCTAAACACCCACAACATGGGATTGTTGGAACCATGGGTAGTTGACTTGAGATGACCTAGATTTTATGCATGTCTATGATTGGGGTTTTGTATGTATTTTTTATTTCCCTTCATGATTAATGTTGTTTGGTGGTGACCAATACCAAACCCTGCCTAGTATCACGATCCCGACCAAGGTAGTGACGAATAGGAAAAGGGAAGTAGGTGACAGGATTCGGTTGATGTTTTCCCGTCTAATTGACCAAACATAACCAAGGGGAGGTTGACTGGGATAATTAGTAATGGTTAGTTGGCACACCATAGTGGCCAACCAAGCGCCATTGTGAAATTCGACCTTCACCTTCACAAGAGGGCTGGAAGAACCTAAGTTACCATCCTACATGCGATTCACCGATCATAGTTATGTTATCTTAGGTAATTGAGTCAACAAGCCATGGGGAACACAATTTCCCAAGTTGTCCCCAAAATTGAATGTTTTCCCAGATTTTAATTAGTGCTTATTTTTATGTTGTCTTTGAATCACAACAACCCCTCCCCCCCATCTAGAGATTGTAGTTATAGATTGTAGGAATAATTAGTAGTGAAATCTTATAGTCAAGCGTTGTATTCCCTGTGGACTCGACCCTAACCTCGGTTAGGTTAATTACTGATAGCGACCACTTTCTTATTAGAGCGTGATCATCATCAGCAGGTGACAGGCCTTTCCAAACACTAGTTGATAAGGGGACATTCCAATGGGAGTTTTGAAGGTAGTCCGGTAGGCTCATAATGCATCATGCAACTTCCTTGACCAATCAGTGCGATTCACATTTACCATTTTGGATAAGATTTGCTTTATTTCTTGATTTGATACTTCAACTTGCCCACTGGTTTGGGGATGATATGGGGTTGCCACATGGTGCTTCACACTATATCATTCATGGAGAGCTTTGAACAATCAGTTGCAAAAATGAGAACCTGCATCACTTACAATTACTCGAGGCGTACCGAACCTGGAGAAGATGTTTCTTCGGAGAACCCCAGTAACACTCTTACTCTCATTGTTCGTTAGATCCATGGCCTCCACCCACTTGGAGATATAATTAGCTGCAACCAGAATGTAGTTGTTACCATCAGAACTAACAAAGGGTCCCATAAAATCAATGCCCCAAACATCGCATAGTTCTATGACCAAAAGAGGATTTAGAAGAAGTTTGTGCCTTCGTGAAACTCTGCCCTCTCTTTGGAATCTATCACAATACCTTATATAATCATGGGCATTTTAATGTATAAACGGCCAATAGTAGCCACATTGCAACACTTTGTAAGCCATTTGAGCTCCACTGTGATGGCCACCTACCAATGAAAAGTGGCATGCTTGAAGAATGCTCATCATTTCCACTTCTGGAACACATCGACGGATGATCCCATCCACACAAATGCGAAATAAATATGGCTCATCCCAGAAGAACTTCTTGACATTATGCATAATCTTGCGATGTTGTTGGTTAGTCAAATTAGATAGCACTATATTACTTACCAAGTAGTTAGCATAGTTTGCAAACCAAGGTATACGATCCTGTGAGGCCGCCGAAACTTTTTCATCAGGGAATGAGTCATTTATGTCAAGACCATCGTCAAACTTCACCATAGCTTCATGTTCCAATCTAGAGAGATAATCAGCTACTTGATTTTCTAACCCCTTTTCTGTTAATCACATCAAAGTTAACTCTTGCAAGAGAAGTACCCATCTGATCAATCTTGGTTTTGCATCCTTCTTGGCTATCAGATATTTGAGCATTGCATGGTCTGTTTGCACGATCACCTTTACCCCCAATAAGTATGACCGAAATTTTTCAAAAGCAAAAACTAAGGCAAGCAATTCTTGTTCGATCACTGTATAGTTTTTCTAGGCCACATTTAATGCTTTACTAGCATAATACATCGGATGTAGAATTCTCTCCCTTCATTGCCCCAACACCACACCTAGTTCAACCCCACTCTCATCACACATTAGTTCGAATGATTATGACCAATCTGGAGCCACAATATAGGTGTTGTGGTTAGCTCTCTTTTCAATTCTTCAAAGATGTGCATGCATGCATCATCAAACACAATCTTGGCGTCTTTCTCTAACAACTTACACAAGGGTTGTGAGATCTTGGAGAAATCCTTTATGAAGAGGCGGTAGAATCCTACATGGCCTAGAAAGCTCCTAATACCTTTTACTGAAATTTGTGGTGGCAATTTCTCTATAACCTAGATTTTTGCTTTATCCACCTCAATTCCCTTGCCTGAAATCCTATGGCCAAGTAGGATTCCTTCTTTGACAATAAAATATTCTTGAGAGAATATTCAAAGGCAAGTTCTCTCTTCTAAAATCTGGAATCTATATAAAAAAAACTAAATTCTATTTATAGTGTTAACAAATAAACCCTAAAAATAACATAGAAAAGACAGCTGGCAGCTGGTACGCCCTACAGGTATGACTCATAGGGTGACCTATGATTCGTAGTTGGGATCTCGTATTAGGTTCTTGGCATCTTAGATTAAACTGGTATGACCCACAAGTACGAGTCGTTGCTTAAGTTATGACTCGTATATTCCTTTCATAATCTTGGCCTTCAGTTTTTGGTCCAACATTTTGACTCTCTAATTCTTGCTCGAGTCCACCTATATGAGTCATAGTGTAACTTACGACTCGTACGATGGCCTCGTAGGGTTGACTCCACTTAGCAGATTTCTGAGTTTTTGGTCTCTGTTTCTTGCTACGACACACCCTACAACTCGTAGCATGGGCTACAGCTCATAGGTGAGCTCGTAAGTCCTATGATTCAGCAAAATCTGCAACTTATTTTCAAAAACATGCCAACCTAACGTTTCTACAATAACAACACAAAAACACATAAGAACCATAAAAAGTCACATTAAGAACTCATAAAATCCCTTGTTTTGGGCATCAAATGTGTTGTATTTTGATAGCACATCAATAAGCTACGATATGATTCTGGTGGGTGTCACCCTTCTGATTATCTAGCATCTTGGTCCTTAGCTTAGGTTATACCAATGTTGTCCTATGAGTTGCTTTACATAGAAAGGGGCCTAGTAAGGGCCAAATATGAGCTAGAGCCTAGGGCAGGCATGGGTACTAACTTGACTTGCATCGGTATGATCTCACATTGCCCGTCGTTACAGAGATATGTTGACTGGGAGACCGTGTACTAATTATATGACATACTATGGCCTGTTCTTATATAGAAATAACCTCTGCGGAGTCTGGTTGTCCTAGATACCTATGATGTACCATCATTGTCCATGTTTTCTCTAGGTATGGGGATTGATGAGGTTGTGGTATACTTGGCCTTGGTGAGGCATGATTCTAGAGCGAGCTAAGCTCTATGGTGTTTTGTGATGTATATACTCTCCAATGTACTGCTAATAGTTATTGTGTGTTGTTCTTTCCATTCGATTCTAAGGTATCAGTAGTATCTGGGAGAGGTGGTGATTGTGATTATTTAGGCTGGATTAAGATTGTGGGATACCTAGGTTGAGAGCGTCATCACCTACATTCACTCTAGGCATGATGCAATTATCATGGCCTACATTCACTCTGAGCTCGATATGAATTTGGAGTTCTGGATAGATTGGTTGAGTGAGGGATTGATTGATACCTCGAGTCCCAGATGACGTTCCTGTTGTTGTTCGAGCACCAGCGACGACGTTCGAGTATCCAAGTTCATGGGTTACACGCCTCGTGTTTCGAGTTTTGATGGTTGCGCCAGAATGCTGAGCAAGATAAATGCCGCCAAAGCCCAATACTGCAGCATGGATTCTTTCGCATCTCGATTCTAAGGTCTCCAAATTCTTCTATCTAGAAACAAGCCTCATATCTTTTTCGGGGAGTACCAAACATTTCATTTGCCTTTTTCCTTCCATCAACCGCTACATGGTTCTAATGAACCAACATTAAATTTTAAAATCAATTGGTTCCATTAAACTAGCTATCCACAATCTGATTCAAATTCAATATAGTCCAAATCATTCCCGCAGGAGATCCGAACCCTCTTAGCCAAAATTGATGAAATAAAATGAAAAAGATTTACTGTTTTTGTTACTGTTGATTTCCAGCTGTTAATATTCCACCCAAAAGTTTTCTTATTAGATACCATATGAATAGGCCCGAGAAAACGGATACCGATTTTGTGGATTGAGTGTCAGCTGAGTTTTGGGTCAAGGACCTTGATTGATATTCTATGGGGCTAGGCCCTGTGATTGATATTTTGTGGGGCTGGGCCCTGTGATTGACATCCTGAGATGAGACACCACTATTTATACGAAGGGGATTCTTTCTCCTACAGAGGATATATTCCACCATTAAATTAAGTGATAGACCATCTGGCCCTAGCTGACTGCTCGACCGGAGGCCAAATTAGCAGACTATAGATCGGGTGCCACATGTTGGCATGGGATCGAGCACCCGGTTGACTTATGAATATTGGGGCAAAGATTAATTACCCATGGATCTACTCACCTATGCACACCCTAATTGTGTGTGGGCGTGCCTCCTGGGCTTATGGGGGCTCAAGGGGTTTTTAGACTTAGATACTAGGGTCTTAAACCCACGTACAGCTGACCCTTATTCTAATGATGTAGAGAGCTGCTCTGTGATTGTTCTCTGGGTTATGTGATGGTTCGGAGGGATTCTGTGATGATTTGTCGATTCTATATTGTCGTGGGTATATGTTCTAGGCTTATGGGGGACCTAGTATCCATACAGGCATAAATAGTAGGGTCTTGCATCCTTATAACACTATACCTCAGTTGGGGGTAGTTATGGTATTGGCTTACGTAGTCTTTGTCAGTCGGTATCGATGTTAGTACTTAGGTTGGTTTAGGTTTCTTCACTTTGATTGGTTCATTTGTGGTTTGAGGGTTCCTAGACATGCCTATGCCTTGATCTGAGTTTGTTTTGCTACACTACTACTGTTCTATACATTTAGACTTATTTATATTCACTATTCTAGTTGGTCGGCCGATGATGCCTACTGGGTGCCTTTTTTGGTACTCACCCCTTCTTCTGCATCTCTCCATGGTGCAGGTCTAGGTACGGATCATGATAATTGATTTGTGGAACTTCGGGAGCACTCAAGAGACTTTTCGTGAGCACCGACAGCTCTGGTTTATTTGCAGTCTCCTTCCTGTTGATGATTGTCTTTTGCATCTGGACATCGGCCTTGTACATCAGAGTTTAGTATTTGTAGGTGCACTCTTGGTTTTGTATATTATTATAATTATTGATATATGTATATGTTATGTCCTTGTATATATTATAGCTCTGTACGTTGACTTCCAGGTTATGGGTAGGTTTTAGCGTACATATTATCGTTATATCCATTTGGTTTGGACTAGAGAGCTAGGACATGTACCCTTGGATTGAGAGTTGGCTTGCCTGTGGGCGCCATCATGACTAGGTCTGGGTCGTGACACATACAAATTTTCATGTTCCATTGCTAACATAGGTGAATTTGCATAATCATCCACCATTACATCTTTACCCTTCGATTTTCTTGAATATGCAGAAGAACTACTTGACAAACCTATCATATAAAAATATACATTAGATTATTACTATGTAAGAATTGTAATGCTGAATAGGTATTGAACATGCATCTTTAGTAATTTTTTATAGTAGTGAATTTTCTAATGATTAAGAATCTGATATATTATACGTAAAATCTCATTTGTAATTTAATATAATATAGTGAATATAGATAGAATGTAAGAATATTTTTGCTCCTAAATACAAACCTGTAAATGCACTTTGTGACATATTTAAAGTAGATGAATAAGTATTCTCATCCACAAAAATCTCTTTTCCTTTATACAGATTTGTATTAGCAGATGATGTGCTTGCCAAATCTACAATCCAAAGAATTTAAATTAAGTACTATATAAATTTGAATATTTCATGTATAGGTTGTAATCGATGATTTAACAATGTCAATTTGTAAATCAAGAAAAATAACAATTTCTTATATATGTGAATTTTAATCTGAATCTTCACATTTTGATTTTATGAAGAAGCCTTTATTATCTAGGAATGAAAGTACTAAAATGTTAATACAGAAACTTGTAGATGAATTAAAATAATGATAGCTAATAGATGAAATAAATTTAATTGAAAATAAAAAACTGTAAAATTTAAACTGAAAGATCTATTTTTATGAAAAAAAATATTGTTTGATCCTATATAGTAGAAGACTTTGTTAGGAAATACGATTTGCAGATCTAAGAAGAAGAAGGAGGATTGAGGAAGAAGAAGTTCTTCCTAGAGAGAAAGCAGAGAAAAATAATATGTTTAGAGAGAGAAATATTTTCGTGGTAATGCCCAATGGGCAAACTCCACGGCGATAGAGTTATATATATTAATGATATCCGGATATTTACAATTACACGGGCTACATGCATACAAGGAGAATAAACAGTACCACCTAATATTTGGGTCGGGGCTCCGCCCCGAACTTCGGCCTTAGGGTGGGGACCTCCCGCCCCCCACACCTCCCGACAACCTCACCGTGGAGGTTGAACTGTGACAGTACATAAATATAATATCAGGCTCCACAACCTAACAATTCTCCCACTTGGGGACTGATCCACTCGGCCTCCAAAACATAAATGTATTCCAAAGAAAAAAAATTGTTCCTCTACCATCAATATCTTCACCCCCATCACAACACTTTATTCTGTAAACCTATAGAAGACCAACCGAGGTTTTGCACAACCTCAGTTTTTCAACACCAGCACACTTGGCCAACATGTCTGCTGGATTCTTTGCACCCTCTATCCTCTCCAAACACATGTTGCCATCTTCCACTGACCTCCGAGTGAAATGGTACCGTCTTCGAATGATTCAACTGTATGGTGCTCTGACTATCTGTATAAAGAATTTTCTCGCACTGCTTTCTGCCTAACTCTTCCAAATAATCCACCAACCATATCATTTCTTTTCCATCTTCAGCTATTGCTATGTACTCAGCCTCAGTCGATGAAAGGGCAACATACTTCTGAAGCTTAGACATCCAGCTAACCGTTGTTCCATCTATAGTGGAGATGTACCCGGATGTGCTCTTGCTCGAATCCACATCTCCACTCAAATCAGCATCGACAAAACCCTGTAGGATTACCTTGGCATTTCCATAACAAAGTGAACTACTGGATGTACCTTCCAAGTATCTCAGAAGCCACTTCACATCTTTCCAATGCTCTTCCACTGGATTTGCCATGAACCTGCTAACAACTCCCACTGCAAGTGCTATATCAGGTCTAGTGCAGACCATAGCATACATCAAGCTCCCAACTGCAGAAGCATATGAAATTGTGCCATATGCTTACGCTCCTCAGTTGTATTTGGTGACTGCTCCTTTGACAATTTTAAATGATTTGCCAATGGAGTACTCTTGGGTTTAGCATCATTCATCCGGAATCTGGATAACACCTTCTCAATGTACTGCTCTTGGGACAGATTTAAGGTACCATCTGATCTATCCCGAGAGATCCTCATCCTAAGAATCCGCTTCACTGCACCTAAGTCTTTCATCTCAAACTCTGATGATAGGGTTGCCTTCAGAGAGTTTATGTCCTTCATATTTGATCCTGCAATCAGCATGTCATCCACATACAAGAATAGAAATACATAAGAATCAGTGTATTTCTTGAAGTAACAACACTGATCTTTTTTAGTCCTGTGAAAACCATTCTTTCTCATAAAGGAGTGAAACTTCATATACCACTGTCGAGGTGCTTGCTTTAGCCCGTACAAGCTCCTGGTGAGCTTGCACACCATGTGTTCCTTTCCTGGAACTACAAATCCTTCAGGTTGTTTCATATAGATTTCTTTATCCAAATCTCTATGTAAGAACGCCGTTTTTACATCCATTTGCTCAAGATGTAAATTGTCTGATGCAACAATACTCAAAAGGATTCTGATAGTAGTTAATTTCACAATAGGAGAAAATATTTCTGCATAATCAATATCTTTTCATTGTGAATATCCTTTAACCACCAATCGGGCCTTGAACCTCCTTTATTCATCTGATTCAGCTTTGATCCTAAACACCCATTTGTTCAGCAAAGCTCTTTTCCCTGCATGCAGCACAGTCAACACCCACGTGTTGTTCTTCTCAAGTGAAGTCATCTAATCATCCATGGCTTGCTCCCACTTTATTGAATCCTCCACCTGTAAGGCCTCATCAAAAGACTCTAGTTCTCCTTCATCAGTCAGCAATAGATAATGTAATGAAGGTGAATATCTATCTGGTGCCCTGATGGTTCTAGATGATCTCCTCAACGTCTGCTCTGGTGTTACTTATTCTACCTCAGGTTCTTCAGCAATCGTATTTGGAGTTTCTTCAGTTTCAGTGGCAACATTGTTAGGCGAACTCCTCTGCAACTCAACTTCAACTCCCACTTGCTTTATATTCTTTGAACCCGACATATCCTTGTCCTTGTACAAGACGTTCTCATCAAATGTCACGTTTATCATGCCAAAACCTGTAATCAAACATATTAGAACTGTAGCCTATGAAGTATCACTTCACAGCCTTAGCATCAAGCTTGTCTCTCTTCTCTGGATCAATATGAAAGTAAGCCGTACAACCAAAAGTCCTCAAGTGAGAATACTTGAGTTCTTTTCCCGTCCATACTTCTTCTGGAATCTTAAACCCAGAGGAACAGATGGTCCTCTGTTAATCAAATATCCATCCGTGTTCACAGCTTCTGCCCAAAACACCTTTGGCATTCCAGAGTGTATCCTCATGCTCCGTGCATGCTAATTCAATGTTCTGTTCATCCTCTCAACAACTCTATTCTGCCTCGCCTTCTCAGGAATTGTTCTCAACATTCTGATTCCCTCAGCTGCACAGAGTGCCTTAAATTCTAACTTGTCATACTCGCCACCATTATCAGATCTCAGACATTTGATTTTCAACCCTATTTGATTTTCAACTTCAGCTTTCCACCTTTTGAAGGTGGCAAACACATCTGATTTGTGCTTGAGAAAGTAAACCCATACCTTCCTGCTGAAATCATCAATGAAGGTAACATAGAATCTGGATCTACCAATTGACGAGACTGGAGATGGTTCCCAAACATCTCTATGGACCATTTCCAATGGCGCTTTCCTTAGTTCTCTCGCAACCTTTATGAAGCTAACTCGTTTCTGTTTACCCATAACACATCTCTCACAAAGTCCCATATCAATAGCTTTCAGACCATCCAAAACTCCCTTTGCAACCAGCATCTTCATTCCTTTGGTGCTCATGTGTCCAATTCTATTATGCCACAGACTTAAATCGGAAGTACCCTCAGCAATAGCAACTGCATTTATACACCGTGCAGCAGTGTATAAAGTTCTAGATTTTATGCGACGTGCTACAACCATAGCACCTTTCATAATCTTCCATGAGCCCTTTCCAAGATACACTTCATAACCTATAATATCTAACTGACCAACAGAGATCAGATTTTTCTTTAGTCTAGGAACATATCTGACATCCTTCAACGTCCACTGATTACTGGCTAGAGTATGTATACGAACATCCCCTCTTCCTTCAACCTCCATAGGCTTATTATCAGCAAGATACACTTTCCAAAAATTTCCAGACTTGAAATTCTAAATAATTCCTTGCTTGGAGATGAATGAAAGGATGAACCCGAATCTAAAATCCAGGACTGAGTGGACTGTCCACACTAAGGATTAATGCATCCCAATGTCTTCTGCTGAATTTACAGAATCGTTATCATCTCTAGATTTATGATTCTGCTTTTACTTGGGTTTCTTGCATTCATTTTTGCAGTGCTCCTTCTCTCCACAATTCCAACACGTCACTTTTGATTTATGTAGAGATTTTCCATGCGCCTTCGATTTTGATTTGCCGTGTGTGTTTTGTCCCTTCGATTTTCTCCTCCCCCTTTGATCAACACTGAGAGCACTACCCGATGAATCCCCAATTTCTCACTTGCGAATACTTTCGCTGAGAATTACATCTTAGATTTCATCAAATTTAAGTTTCTCAGATCCACGAGAACTGTTAATCGCAACAACAACACTATCCCAGGATTTGGGTAAAGATGACATCAAAATCAACGCTTTAACTTCATCATCAAAATTAATCTCCACAGAACTCAATTGACTAACAATTATATTAGAATCATTTATATGATCTGCAACAGTTCCACCCTCCGACATCTTTAAATTAAAAAATCTACGCATCAAGTATATCTTGTTCATCACAGAGGGTTTCTCGTACATATTCACCAGCGCCTTCAACAGATCCATCATTGTCTTTTCCTTGACGATGTTGAAAGCCACGTTTCTGGACAAAGTCAACCGAATCAAACCCAGCGCCTAACGATCCTTGAGCTTCCAATCTTCTTCTTTCATAGATTCCGGCTTCATCCAAGACAAGGGTTTGTAAAGGTCCTTTTGATACAGATAATCTTCGATCTGCATCTTCCAGAAACCAAAATCGGATCCATCAAACTTTTCGATTCCGATCTTTGAACTCTCCGTCTACACATGTCGTAGTTATTCCTGCCCCACGGTGGGTGCCAATTGTTTGGAAATACGATCTGCAGATCTAAGAAGAAAAAGGACGATTGAGGAAGAAGAAGTTCTTCCTAGAGAGAAGGCAGAGAAAAATAATCTGTTTAGAGAGAGAAATATTTTCGTGGTAACGCCCAATGGGTAAACTCTATGGTGATAGGGTTATATATATTAATGATATCTGGATATTTACAATTACACAGAATACATGCATACACGGAGAATGAACAGTAGCACCTAATATTTGGGTCGGAGCTCCGCCCTGAACCCCGGCCTTCGAGTGGGGTCCTCCCGCCCCCCACATCCCGCAGCAATCTCACCGCGGAGGTTGAACCGCGATAGTGCTTAAATATAATATCAGGCTCCACAACCTAATAGACTTTTAATCTATGAAGAAATAAACAAAGAGATGAAAACATCTCACCAAGAATAAGTGATGAGCATTTTTCACATTTTTGCATCTTTTCGTAAGCAAAATCTGTTTTTCCTTGCCAATATCTTTTGATCTTCCATGTCTTTGTTCTCTGTTTTTGAACTTCATATCTAATTATATGAAAATTCATCGGTTATTCATAAAACAGTGGACTAGTGACAGTTTTTTAATTATCCAGGTTATAACTGTATTCTTATAATAGTTTTAAAAAGCTTATGAATTCATACTATATATTTGTTAGTTGGGTATGAGAATATCTATATATTTAGCTATAACTTTCTAATTTGCAAAAATCATGTATTATATTTAAAATTTACCTTGCTTTAATTTATATTTATTGTCCTATCATATATTTGTTTCTTCCACTAAGTTTATTCGTCGGATTAAAAAGTGTTTTACTGGACTCTTGCATTGTTTCTTAGCTAATCAAATAAGTCTATGTAATTTCTAATATGCTTGGATGCTATGTGTTACAGTTCTCACGAATAACATTTTGTATAATTTGTTGAAGATGCAGTAAAATACATGGATCATCATGGGGAAAGAAGTGATCGAGGTCCTATTGTTAGTTGTTCAGGTCAAATATATGTTATGTCCACTTCCACAACTTCTGAGTTTAGAGTATTAAGGGTTTTCGCTCTATAGAAGATATGTGTGTTGTTATGTTTTTTAATATGTGATACAGTTATGGCATATAATATTGATTACATCTCTTAGATTGATTTAGACGGTGAAGCTTGTTTCAATACACCAATTTGGATATCTTCTACCATTCCAGACAATTGGATGTGGAAATACTCTAGTCAGGCTGATCGTTCAAGGTATTTGGGAACTATTTTATCTATATTAGTAAATAATTTGTGAATTTATGAATTTTATTTGTTATTCTTGTATGCATATACATTTTCCATTTCTTCACGTAATAAATTAAAAGGTTTATAAGATATTTGTGGAGTACAAAATGCCACGATCATCACAAGTGTTCAATGTGGAAAATGACTGTTTTTCAGGTATTCGATTTTAGAGAAAAGGCTCCTAACAAAGTTCTACATCAACTCTACTCCAATTTATAAAAGCATAAGCAAAACAGAGATAGCTCGTCATATGAGATCAAAATGAGATTGAGAATCATAATGAGTTTATTCATTAGTTGAAGTATTACTTTAAGTTTTATTTGTTCGATATATGATCTGAGATATATTTACTCACCTCTAGGAAGCAGTGGGGATGGATCAACAGATTGGATCTTGGTGTTGCATCAGATCTTAAATTTCCTTATCCACCTCCTGTTGAGAGGGTTATGTTATGACCTGCATTTTAGCATATTTAGCCCAACCTATTTCTATGTAAGTAGCTTTTGATCGGATTATTTATTAACTCAGGCTAATTTAACCCACCTAGATTCAGTCCAACCTGCTAATTTGACGTCTCAAAGAAAAAATCTTTGCAGTCCTTGTCTGTGTTTTACTCACCCTGATATCTAAGTAGATACAAAAAACTCCATTTGGTTTATTTTCCCATTGAAGGAGAATGTGATTGGGTAGGTGGAATTCCACTTTAAGCTCATAAAGTACTACTGCATCACAACTTTCATGTGGGACCTTGTTTACTCATATGCTTATTTTACTCTTTGAAGTTTTCTATCTTGCATCGGCTGCTAATGTCATTCTTGTTTAGTTGCAATCTGTGGATATTTCTAGACCTAGAAAGTCCAATTCATTCCTTGTGGACTCGCTGAAGGTAATTAGAGTTTTCCCAGGTAATGAAATTATTTCTCTGATTCAAAACTTTTGTGCTTGGTTCTTGATGTTCTGCAAAAGTTCATTTTTAATATCTTAGCTGTGGTAAAATATGTTTTGATCAGGCCTCTGTTGCAAAGTCCAACTTTTCCTTGGTATTCCCCTATATTGATGCATCAGATGAGACAGAATCAGTGAAAAGCTCTTCGATTTCAGAATTGACAAACACGTGTGGGGATGGTCTTGAGGCCAACAACATTGATTTTTCATAATCGTGCTCTGTCAAGGGTGAAAGTTTGAGAAACTCACTGATGTTCACTCAATTCAGATTAATAGTGGAGTAATCTCTATTATATTTGCACAGTCATAAAAAAAAAATAAAGAGACAATTTTCAGATTTTACTGCAGTTGCTATGTTCACGACCAACTATTACAGCTTGAGTGGATATATGGATGTTGTTTTTGTGTGAACTGGATGTAATCATTCTTTACATCTGTCTTGTGTCACATAACTATCTACTATCAAGGATCATCAAACAATCTGAGGGGCAGCGAAATTTAATTGTTCTCTGCGACCAAGGTCACCATACTTTGGGAGGAGCTGAAGAAGAAATATCTGGGGGTGTGATGTTAACTAAGAATGTTTTTTATACCTACTTTGGTCCTATATATTCCTTATATTTGAAAACATTGCAGAAGTATTATCTCAACTACTCAGCTATGTGGAGAACGTGGGTACAAAATATGCCGCACTCTATGTGTCAAATCCTTTTGGCCAATAAAGTTCCCCTCTCATAGGGAGGTAGAAAGATTTCTTGCTGAAGGTACTGGAAATAAATCAGTTAATGGCTATAATGGAGTTTGCTGAATTAAATCCTCATTTTTGGAGTGCATATTTGCGATAAGTTAATTGTATCTATGCGTATGGTTCAAAGCTACTTGTTGACACCCAATTTTTACCCTCCACGGTGTAAAATTAATTATCGGGGCTTTATTTTTATTTTTAACATTTTTTTAAATAATTATTTTAAAAAAAAATTTATTAATTTTAATTCGGGCGCGTGACTACACGCGCCCCTAATTTATACCCCCCCCCCGACCTTT